>PVKV010008647.1:0-74310 GCA_004027835.1 Alouatta palliata
CCAGGAGGCGGAGGTTGCGGTGAGCCGAGATCGCGCCATTGCACTCCAGCCTGGGTAACGAGCGAAACTCCGTCTCAAAAAATAAATAAATAAATAAATAAAAATAAAAAGTACTCCATTCTTATTTTCCCCATTTTCCCATAAATTAATGTGAACATTGGTAGAAGTGAACACCACTGTTCAATCGTGACTACCTAGCACAGGAATTTCCATGATATGCTGTCATTAGATTAAATAACCAACAGGTAATCTGGCATTCACCTAACTTTACCTTGCTTTTTAAGTTAGTTATTTCACAAAATTTGTACTTGATGGGTATATGACAATTTTAGGTTTCTACCCCATGACAGTATTACCATTGTAATTTGTTTCTTTTTTGATCGTTTTAAATACCTTTGAGTCTATCATAAGGATTTCTCTTGTTCTCCATAGCTTTCTGATTATCAAGCTCGCTTCAGCCGATGGTGGCAGAAAGAGATGAAAGCAGTGAAATTTCCATCCCAGGGAACAATCTTTGATTATTATGTGGACCACAAAACTAAGAAATTCTTGCCCTGGGCTGACAAAATCGCCCAATTTACTATGGATCCAGATGTGCCCCTGCAGGTAGGTGTGTGGAACATAGCAATTGTATTAGCCCATTTTCATATTGCCATAAAGAAATACCTGAAACAGGTAATTAATCAAGAAAAGGGGTTTAATTGGCTCATGATTCCACAGGCTGCACAGGAAGCATGACGCTGGTGTCTGCTGGGCTCCTGGGAGGCCTCAGGAAACACAATCCCAGGGGAACGGGAAGCAGACAGTTCACTTGGCCAAAGCAGGAGCAAGAGAGAGTGAGGGGGAAGGTGCTGCACACTTTTAAATGACCAGATCTCATGAGAACGAACTCGCTATCATACCGCTTTTCACATATAACTCTTCTTTTACACTCCAGCAATCAGATGAAGATGTTTAATCTCCTCTGCTCACATTTCAAAGTCACGTGACAGCTGATCCAAATGAACTTTTCTCTCTCTCTCTACTGTTTCTTTTCCTAGATTGCTCTTCTACATTTCCCTTAGATTCAGTTATTCTTTGATCATCTTATTCTGCCTCAGTCTGTTTTCCTTTTTATTTTATTTATTCCTCAAAATCATGTCATTCTGATTCATTTTGGGGCTTATTATTTTGGGAGTGCTGTATGAATGGCATGTCAGTGATTCCTGTGGCATTTATTAGGAGGCAGTTAGTGCGAGATAACAGAAAGCCCAGTGCATTCATTTCCTGGGGCTGCCATAACAAAAGACCAAAGACCAGGTGGCATGAGCAGTAAAAATGTATTTTCTCATAATTCTAGAGACTAGAAGCCCAAGATGGAGATACTGAGGGGTTTTATTTCTCCTGTGGCCTCTCTCCTTGGTTTGCTGATAGGCATCTCTTGCTGTGACCTCACGTAGCCTTTTCTCTTTGTGCACATTCATGGTCACTGTCTCCCTGTGTGTCTAAATTTCCTCTTCTCCTAAAGACACCAGTCACATTGGGTTAGGGCCTACCCTAATAGCCTCATTTAACTGAATTATCACTTTTATAGGTCCTATCCCCAAATAGAGTCACATTCTGAGGTATGAGGGGTTGAGACTTCAGCAGATGTATTTTGGAGGAGACATAATTCAGCCTGTACCAATCTGCCCTCTGGATCTCCAAAATTCGAGTCCTCCTAACATATGAAATACATTTATCCTATTCCATTCCAACAGCCCCAAATTCTTTTTTTTTTTTTTTTTTTTGAGACAGAGTCTTACTCTGTCACCCAGCCTGGAGTGCAATGGTGCTGTCTTGGCTCACTGCAACCTCTGCCTCCCAGCTTCAATTGATTCTCCTGTCTCAGCCTCCCAAGTAGCCGGGATTACAGGTACCTGCCATCATGCCTGGCTAATTTTTGTATTTTTTGTAGAGACAGGGTTTTACCACGTTGACCAGGCTGGTTTGGAACTCCTGACCTCAGGTGATCCACCCACCTTGGCCTCCCAAAGTGCTGGGATTACAGGTGTGAGCCACCACACCCGGCTTACCAACAGCCTAAAATTCTTAACCCATCCCAGTATCAACTCTAAGTCCCAAACACAATCCAAATATCATCTACATGATATATTTCATCTATCAATTCATGAAGTGAATTGAGGTACAGTTCATCCTGAAGCAAAATTCTTTCTAGCTATGAACTTACAAAACCAGAAGAATTATCTACTTGCAAAATACAGTGATAGAACAGACATAGGATAGATCTTTCCATCCCAAAAGGGAGAAATCAGACAGAAGAAAGAGATCACAGTTCCCAAGCAAGTCCAAAACTTAGCAGAGCAAACGCCTTCAGATTTTTTGTTTTTTGAGATGGATCCTTGCTCTGTCACCAAGCTGGACTGCAGTGGTGCCCTTGAGATTTTTAAGACTTCAGAATAATCTTCTTTGGCTCAGTGTCCTATACCGGGGCCCACTGCAATGATGGCCCTGTCTCTGGACCCACTAAGGTGGCAGTCCCACCTCCATGGTCCCGGGCAGCAGCCCTGTCCCTGAGACACTGGGCTGTAGCGTCCTGGCTCAGTGACAGAAGTGGTGACCCCACTCCCTGAAAGTGAGGGGGAAGTAGCCTCCTCTCTCAGACCTGTACCTTTTGAGCCAGTGGTGGCAGTGGCAGCGGATGTTCTGCTATCTCTGTATTGCCTTTGGAGTTATTTTCCCTCTTCTTGGAGGGTAATACATGTTTGCAGCCAAGGTGCTAAATTGTCTTGTCTTGTAGAATCTAAGAAGTCTTACCTTCCTTCATTTTGTCCTGTTGCCATGCTCTTTAGCCCAAGCTGGCAGTATTCCTGCGGGTATAACCCCATCTCTATTCCTGGCTTCTTCTGAAATAGCTGATTTTGTCTAAGAATTACATCCGTAATTTCTCTATGGAGTCATTGTCTGGCCACACTTTGGTGTTCTCTCCAGAATACACTTTCTCGTGTTCTGCATATAGACAAGCTGAGAATTTGTCAAATCTTTAAGTTCTAGTTCCTTTCTGCTTAACAGTTACTTCTTCACTATGCCTTTCTCCTTGTCATTTGCCAGCCGTAAGGAGAAACCGGGTCACATCTGCAACACTTTTCTTAGAAGTCTCTTCAGTTAAGTAGTGAGTTAATCATTCACAGATTCTGTCTTCCACAGAACACTAGAATGCAATTCAGCCAAGTTGCTTGCCACTTTATGACAAGAATTGCTTTTCTGTCAATGTCAAATAACATTTTCCTCATTACTGTCTGAAGCCTCACCGGAAGCCTCTTTAATGTCCATATTTCTACCAACAATCTCTTCATTGCAATCTAGGCATTTTCATGCCTGCACCTTAAAACTGTTTTATGCTGTCGTCTTTTCCTATTCCAAAGCCACTTCCACCTTTTTAGGTATCTGTTACAGCAGCAGCCCACTTCTCAGAATCAAAATGTGTGTTAACCATGATGAGATATCACCTCACCAGTTAGGATGTCTGTTATCAGAAAGATGAAAGATAACAAGAAACCTTTTTTCTGTTGTCAAGAAAAATGGTAAAATGGAACCTGCGTACATTGTTGGGGAGAATGTCAGTTAGTCCTGCCATTGTGGAAAATCATATGGAGGTTCCAGCAATCCCACTTCTGGGCATGTTTCCTAAGGAAATAAAATCAGTATGTCAAAGAGATACCTGCACTCCCATGTCCACTGCAGCACTATTCACAATATGCAAGACATGGAGTTAGCCTCAGTGTCCGTCCATGGATGAACGGACAAAGAAAACGTGGTTCTTACACACAGTGGCATACAGGTTGAACATCTCTAATTCAAAAATCTAAAATGCTTCAAAATTAAAAACTTGGGAGTGCTGGCATGATGCTTAAAGGAAATGCTCATTGGAATAGTTTGCATTTTAGATTAGGAATGCTCAACCAGTAGGTATAATGCAAACATCCCAAAAATCCTAAACATTGAAATCCAAAATAGTTGTGGATATCCAGAATATCCAAACATTTCAGATAAGGGATATTCAACTTGTACCATTCAGCCTTTAAAAAAGGAGGAAATTCTGTGCTTCGCAACAAGTTGGATGAACCTGGAGGACATTAAGTGAAATAAGTCAGACACAGAAAGACAAATGCTGCATGATCTCACTTATTGGTGAAATTTAAAAAGTTCAACTGATAGAAGCAGAGAGTGTAGTGGTAGCTACCAGGGGCTAGAGTTAGGAGGCTGGGGAGATGTTGGTCAAAGGATATAAAATTTCAGTTAGGAGAAATAAGTTCAAGAGATCTGTTGTACATGGTGACCATAGTTAATAATGATGTTTAGTGTTTTTTGAAAATCATTAAGAAAATAATTTTTTTTTTTTTAAGATGAGGTTTCACCATGTTGGTCAGGCTGCTCTTGAACTCCCGACCTCAGATGATCTGCCCGCCTTAGCCTCCAAAGTGCTTGGATTACAGTCGTGAGCCACCGTGCCCAGCCAAGAGGATAAATTTTAAGTATTCTTCCCATAAAAAATAAGCTTGTGGGGCTGGGTGCCGTGGCTCACATCTGTATTCCCAGCCCTTTGGGAGGCTGAGGTGGGCAGATGACCTGAGGTCAGTAGTTCGAGACCAACCTGGCCAACATGGCAAAACCCCATCTCTACTAAAAATATGAAAAATAGCCAGGCGTGGAAGTGTGTGCCTGTAATCACAGCTACTCAGGAGGCTGAGGCAGAATTGCTTGCACCCAGGAGGTGGAGGTTGTAATGAACCGAGATTGCACCATTGCGCTCCAGCCTGGGCAACAAGAGCTAAACTCTGCCTCAAAAAAAATAATAAGCACATGAGTTATAAGTATATGTTAATTTGCTGGAATCAGCCATTTTACATTGTATACATATTTTAAAACATCAGGTTATACACTGTAAATATATACAATTTTGTCAATTAAAAATTAACTTTTTAAAAACATACTTTAGCTCTGTGATCCAAATTTAATTATAGTTATAACCTAAAGAAACCTAACTGCACATACAAAGATGATCATGGCCACATTGTTCCCAACAACAACCCAAAAAGGAAAATTGAGAAACTAAGTTGTAGTTTATTAGTAGGATGGAAATCTATGCAATAGTAAGAAAAATTACCTAGACCTAGATACATCAGCATAAGCATATTTCAAAAGCAAATTGCAGAATAATCTGTATATTCTGAAACTAGTTGCGTAAATATACAAATAAAAGTTCAAACAAGCAAGCAAACCTATACAGTAGTCCCTCACTTATCCACGACTTTGCTTTCTGGGGTCTCGGTTACCTGTGGTCACCTGTGGTCCAAAAATATTCAGTGGAACATTTCAGAGATGAGTAATTTATAAGTTAAGCTGCACACTGATCTGAGTTGCAGAATGAAATCTTGTTCCATCCCACTTCATCCCACCCAGGATGGTAACCATCCCTTCATCCAGCTGGCTTGGTGACCAGGTCAACTGTTGTGTATTGCAGTGCTTGCATTCAAGTAACCCTTATTTTACATAATAATGACCCCAAAGTGCAGGAGTAGTACTGCTGACATAATTGTTCTATTTTTTTATTGTTAATCTCTTAGTGTACCTAATTTATAAACTAAACTTTATCATAGGTATATAGATACAGGAGAAAACAGTATATGTAGGGTCCCATACCATCTGTGGTTTCAGGCGTTCCCTGGGGGCCTTGGACCATACCTCACCAAGTTTAAGGGAGGACAACTGTGGTGGTTTGCTAGGGCTGCCATGACAAAATACCACAGACTGGGCAACTTAAATGACAGAAATTTCTTTTCTCACAGCTATGAAGGCTAGCAGTCCAAGCTCAAGGTGTCAGCAAACTTGGCTTGTCCTGAGGCCTCACTCCGTTGCTTTCACTTAGTCGCTTTCTCTCTGCATCCTCACATGGATTTTCTCTGCGCATTTGTATCCCTTATGTCTCCCTGTGTGTCCACATTTTCTTAAAAGGACACCCATCAGATTGGATTAGGGCTCACTCTAAGGGCTTCACTTTAACTTAATCACCTTTTTAAAGCCCCTGTCTCCAAATACAGTCGCTTTCTGAAATACGGAGGTTAGGGTTTCATGACGTGAATGTTGGGGGCATACAACATTATCAGCCTGCGATACTACTTCAGTATAATTTCATCCTAACTCATTACATCTGCAACTCTGTGTCTAAATAACATCACGTTCTGAAGTATTGCAGGTTGAGACTTCAAAGAAATTTGGGGAGTAGATAGTTCAACCCCTAACACCTGACAATGAGGAAATTTATCATTTCACAAACAAGGACTTCAGAGGTCAAATAACCACAATGCCGATTAATTCTGTGACTTGGTGGAATCACCAAGGATTCTGACCATCCCATCTTTCTGCACTGGTCTTCTTCACACTGACTTCATTCTAAGACGGCCATCCCTTTGGTCTCAAGATGACTCTAGTGGTCCCAGAAGATAACTTCAAAGGAGAAAGGGACTTTCTCTTATCTTTTTATTAAGAGCAAGGACACTTTCCTCATCTAATTAGAATGCCATCTGCATCGAATTCTGCAGACTGGGCCACGTGCCACCTCTAACCCAATCTCAGGCCTGGGCAGTGGGGCTGCCATGATGGGCTTTGATGAGTCCTCACCTCCTGCAAGAGCCAGACAGATCTCATGGAGTACATGACTATGTGGATGAGTGGTGGGGACTTGAACAAAGTAGAGGCTCTCCCAACAAAGAAGCAGGGAAGGCCGGGTGTGGTGGCTCACACCTGTAATCCCAGCACTTTGGGAGGCTGAGGCAGGTGGATCACCTGAGGTCAGGAGTTCGAGACCAGCCTGGCCAAAATTGTGAAACCCCTTCTCTACTAAAAATAGAAAAAATTAGCTGGGCATTGTGGTGGGTGCCTGCAATCCCAGCTACTCAGGAGGCTAAGGCAGGAGAATCACTTGAACTCAGGAGGCAGAGGTTCCAGTGACGGAGGAGACTCTCTTGAACTCTGGAGGCAGAGGTTGCCGTGAGCCGAGATCATGCCATTGCACTCCAGCCTGAGCAACAAGAGCAAGACTCCATCTAAAAAAAAAAAAAAAGTGAGCAGGGAAGGAGGTTGGAATGCCGCCCAAAGTGCCTGCTGCTCCATCCACTTTATCTGTTTAGAAACCTTGCTTTTTGTTGAAGCTACCTAGAATTCAGCTACCTACAACTATGATCTAGCTGTTTGAAGGCTGAGAAACTGTAATCAACCAAGAACTGGTATCACAAGGTTGATGCACCTTAATGATGATATCTTGTATTCAAAAGAGAACCTATGAGGAGTTTGTACTCTTTTGTTATGCAGAGTTGTCTAAAATGTGGTTATTTAATTAACAGCATCTTAATATAGTAGAAGAGAACCATAGTAAGTCAATAATAATAGCGAATACTAATATTATGCTGTTATATGCCAGGCCCTTTATTGAGTGCTGTACATAAAGCCATCCTTATAGAAACCTTTTAAGGCAGGGACTGTCACTAGCCCTTTGTTACATTGGAGAAACAGAGGCACAAACAGAAGAAATATGTCCACAGCTATATGGGTAGTAAGTATACGATGACCAACAGTTCTAATTCGACTGGGATTAAAGCAGTTTGGGGAACATGGGACTTTGAATGTTAAAACGGAAATCCTGAGCAAACAAGAGTTGGTCACATTAAAACAAGCAAAGCAGGATTCACACCCAGGCAGCCTGACTCCAGAGTCCATGCTCTGAAGAGCATTCTATGTATACATAAGACACAGGTCAGGCTCTGACAGACTTGGGTTTGAATCAAAGTACTGCCACTTACTAGTAGCTATGTCCTTGACCAAGTCAGTTACGTTCTTTAAGCTTTAGTTTAGTCACCTCTGAAATAAAACCAACAACTCTGTTTATAGGTTTGTTATGGGTGTCTTACGACATTATACATAGAAAGTGCTTAGCATGATACCCACCACGTATTTCCCAGTAAGTGTTAATTATTGGTATTAATGTGTGGAAAAAAGAGTCAGTAGACAAATTTAAAAGCAAATGATGACAACTAGCAGGAAGAAAGGAGAAAACATATGAGATGCAGTTCAAATATCTTTTAAAGAGTAGTCTAGGACTGTTTAGTATAGCACAGAACAGTCTGTTTTTTAGTAAGCCCTAAGAGTATCACTGAATTAAAATGAAGTTCTAGAGTAAATGTTCAGTCATGAAGATGATCTTGAATCTTGTATAAAATATTCAGTTGGGTGAGGCATGGTGGCTCACTTCTGTGATCCTAGCCCTTTAGGAGACTGAGGCAGGTGATCACTTCAGCCCAGGAGTTTGAGACCAACCTGGACAATATGGCAAGCCCTATCTCTACAAAAAATACAAAATAATTAGCTGGGCATGGTGGTACATGCCTGTAGTACCAGCTACTTGGGAGGCTGAGGTGGGAGAATCACCTGAGCCCAGGAAGTCAAGGCTGCAGTGAGCCACTATCCCGTCACTGCACTCCAGCCTGGGCATAAGAGTGAGACCCTGTCTCAAAAAAATGATAATTTAAAAAACCCAAAATATCCCATTGTGTTTAGTACATGGTAACCAGGTAGAAAAGAACTTCATCGATTATAGAATTTCTGTAGATTTCTTATGAATAATCTGAATCTTGCAGGTAGGTTCTCCCCTCCTTTTAAATTTGAACACTAAAAAATGCAACCTAATTGTCAACTTCATTTTGTACTTTGTGTTTTGTTTTGGTGCCAAAACCCAGGATCAGCTATCTTTTAATCACTGAGCAAAGTTCTGTTTACTGCATATCTGTATCGACTTCTTGTTCCTATCTTATATTTTAATGTGTTCCCCAAGTTTGATTTTTGTGTTTTTATTTTATTATGTTCCTGTAAGCCACTTCAAATTGTTGGTTAAGTAATATAGTGCATAAGTAAATAAACAGCTAACTTTTAAAACATAAAAATTAAGCTTTAGTTTTTAACAAAGCAAGGCATAATATGTTTCAACTGTGTTTTGGTTTCTTAATATTCCACTTAAAAGCCATCATTTCTCCCTAAATTGGTCTCTTCCCACACTGAACTCCTTTAAATGGACTGTGCTGAATCATTTAGCCATTTAATCTAACCAGGCCAAGGCATTAGTCCCAGTTTTCATTTGTGTGTGGCTTGGCTTCGCAAACATTTTCTCATCTCCTGAAATGTTGTAGGTAGTTTCTTACATGTTTACTATATTCCGTTCTGTGCTTACCATGATGCTGGGCAGAGGGTAGGTATTCTGGAATAAGGAGCCTTGTGGGCTAGTACTTACATTGAAAATGATAAATTGGTTGTTTATGTCATAGTACTTCGATGGCATTATCCACTTGCTCTTGTCAAGCTACAGTGTCTGAACTCTGACCATTCAAAGCTGAAAGTAAGGTGGACTCTCTCCTGCTGGGTGTTAATCTGAACTACAAATTATTTGGATCTCATTTCTGAAGTGACTGTGCCACTTTTTTTATATATAAAATTTTGGAATGCCCCCCTTTCTCTCTCTCTCTCTCTCTCTCAATCTCTCTCTCTCTCTCTGATCTTTGTCTCATTTTGTTTCTCCTCCCAGACAGTTCTGGTTCACACATCAGAGACAACTCGTCTTAGATATTTCATTGAGTTGTTGCTTGAGAAAGGAAAGCCTCTAATGCTAGTAGGAAATGCCGGAGTGGGGAAAACAGTCTTTGTAGGTGACACATTGGCAAGTCTCTCTGTGGATTACATAGTATCCCGTGTGCCTTTCAACTACTACACAACATCTGCAGCTCTGCAAAGTAAGTGCACCTATTTATTTTCCAGAAACAAAGGATCAGAAATCATCAAGGTGGGGACATGCAGCCCCCAAAGACTTATAATACCTTTCCCTAGAATTCAGAGTTGTTGCTTGGGCCTCAGCTGAATTTTTACTGTCATCATCATCCTTGTTAAATATACGTTGCTTAAATATTGTGACTTTGGCATTTTATGTCACTCATGGCTTTATTTGGGTGATTATGCTTTAGAACAGCAAGAATATACATCAATAGTGTTAATGTGTTACCTCAAAACTATTGGTTGCCTTTAATTTCATGGAGTCTTGCCAATATAAGAGTGTACTCAAGGAGGGATGGTTACTTTTTCACGTAAAATATTAATTTAGGAGAAATTCATTAAAACTGTGTTGGGTAAATGACAGAGCCAAGAATCATTAATGAAGTCCTAAAGTCACTAGAACTAATTTTGATCTGTTGAATAACTAATCAGTGTAATCAAAAGAACTGCCCAGATTTGGTATATTCCAAGAGTTAGGTAGGGCAAGCAAAAGAGACTGGGAAGTAGAGGGGAAATCACAGAAACAGGTGATGTCAGAAGGCCAGTCACTCTCCAGCAGGGAAAGGGGACTCTGCTGGGAGTCAGCCAATCTCTCTGCTGTCCGGTTGTTTATTAAAACTGTTGAGTTGCCCTGAATGTGGGTTGCTGGGGTATCTGTATGCATGTGAATATATGTTGTTTTCTTAGTGGTAGAAACTAATAATATTTTTACTCATTGCCATCATTAACAGCCAATAGTGATGATTTTTCTGTCATCTTTTTATTAGTCATTTGGTCTTACTTGTCTTTATGAATGGAACCTTTAGAGAGCCAGCTCAAGCCAAGTATGCTGGTACATGCTGGTAGTCCCAGCTGCTCAGGAGGCTAAGGTGGGAGGATTTCTTGAGCCCTGGAGTTTGAGCCCAGCCTGGGCAATGTATTGAGATACAATGTATTGAGATACCTGTCCCAAAAAAGGAGCCAATTCTGCATTATTTCATTCATCACTTCAGCAAATACGTATTATTTACCTAGTTTTTCCCAAGCATTGTGTCGGATATATGTTTTTCATTTGTAGATGTGAAGGAAAGACTCTGATTTGTAAGTGGAAGATTAGGCTGCAGTTCAGTAGTTGAACAAATTACTTGACTATAATGTGAGTGCATCTTGCTAATTCCTAAAAGGAATACAGGCATGAATAAGATTTAGAGATGACCTCTTAGTATGAGGAACAGAAAGAGCTATAGTTGTCAGTGTACTTGTAAAGAGAATTATGATTTCAGCCATTTGAGATGGGGCAACAAAAGGGCAAAGAAGATTAGGATAGAAGGAGCAGCTTAAGCAAATACATGGAAGAGAGAAAATTGTGGGACACATTCAATGAATAGAATCTCTGTGATGACTGAAGCATAGTGATTGGGTGGAAGATAACGGAAAAGGCTCAGCTACTGACTTGGAGTTATACTGCACGTAGGGTGACCACCTGTCCAGTTCCCTGAAAGACCAGAGTGTCTTCTGGGACAGTCCCAGGCAACAACCGATGGTTGATCACACCAACTCTAGAGAATGCTGAGATACAAACTGAGGGGACTGTATTTCATTTGATGGAAAATGGTGAACCATTGATAGCGAAGCAAGGAACTGACAAGGTGAGGACTGTCCTTTGAGAAAAGAGATCAGAGTAGGGGAGATCAGTCCCCCTGAGTAGTAGAAGAGCTAAATGTAATGTGGCCCTGTACCGGAGTTGTAGAAAAGGAGGTGGCAACTTGGGAACATATGGAAATGACATGAAGTACCATGTATAGGCTGTGGTTGGGCAAACAGGGGACCAGGAGAGACAGATTAGGCAGACTTTGCATCTGGTTGACTGGCATGTCAACCCCATAAGCAGGAGCACAGAGGCAAAAGAAAGAGGTGAATTGTGAGTGGGGAAGAGATGTTAAGCCGAGTTTGAAAAGAGGCAGATTTAGTGTTGGCTGAACATTGGGTGCTAATGCCTGGTAAGAACTGATGTCCAGCAAGTGTTTAGAAATGTGAGTCTGCCTCTTGGAAAAGGTGTTTATTTATTGTACAATTCTTTGTTCATTCATTTATTTCTCATTTTAAAAGAAGTATTTGTTGTGGCCATCACCAGTGGTATAGCAATGAATATCACATAGTTCCTTGGTCTCAAAATATTTATAGTCTGTTTGGAGAGTCAGCAAGTAATTAGATATGATGTCTCAGATACACACTGTTCTGGATTTTCTTCACCTAGGACTTTAAAAAATAGACACAAAGTCATACAGGCACAGGAAGAAATGTAACTCTTTGTATTCATGGATCGTGTCTACATCGTGGGTGGTGTCTATATACACTGTTCATGTGCTTCTGCACTCCAGCAGCCTAAGAAGACAGGTGTGGGAGACTTTCCTGAGCTGTTCCCAGACTTTTCTGCAGGGATAATAGAGAATAGAACTGAGAGACCAAGCCATGGCTGGACTAGCAGAGGCCATATAGAATGGGTACAGGGAAGAAGTGCATAGATCAGCAGTTGGGTTGTTTCAGCTGTGATGGGCAATATGATGTCATGCTGCACATGTTGCGATCTCCGTAAAAGGAGAGGTGGAGTGACTTCTGGCAATGAGGGAGATTGGCCAGAGAGCATGACATAGAAGGAGGGGCCAGAGACATGTCTTAGGTCTCACAACCTATGAAGAGGTGATACCTGAAACCGTGGGTGGGTGAAATCAACAGAAGAAGATAAAAGCAAGAGAAAAATGACTGTAGACAGAACATTTACATTCTGTTGATCGGTGGACAGAAATATCTGTTTATTTCAGAAATCCTCGAGAAGCCCCTAGAGAAAAAAGCTGGTCATAACTATGGTCCAGGAGGAAATAAAAAATTGATTTATTTTATTGATGACATGAACATGCCTGAAGTGGACTTATATGGCACTGTTCAGCCTCACACCCTGATCCGACAGCATATTGATTATGGACATTGGTAAGCAAGTCTCTGTAGTTTACTTTCTCCCCAAATCTAATAATTATTATGGATAAACATTTGCAAGTGGAATTATCCCCAGTTCCTTCTAAGGAATATCTTTTGGGTTTACTTTGTGTCTCTTTTCATCATATTAAGTGGAATAATTTCCCTTTGTGTCTTTGGAACATTGGATTGAAAAGTATCTCAGAAATGTTACGACTGTCCAGAAATCATGCCTTCTTTAAGAATTAACTCTCACTAAATTATTTAAGAGAAACTTGATCTTATTTGGCAGGATGTGAATATTTGGGCACTGTAGTCCCTGACAATTAACTGCAGGGACAGCCCCGAGCCCATCCATGGAGTCTTGCTGTGGGTACAAGACAGTTTCTGCAGAGTCACATGAGAATCAGTAAGCAGTAATAGTTTACATTGATTCAGTTCCAGATCTTGATTTTGGTATCAGGGAAATAAGTCACCTTCAGTTTTCTGAGCTTCAGTTTTGATGTCTATCAAATAAGGCTCACAAGGTCAACTTCACAGAGTGATTGTAAAGATAAGAAGATAACTTGTGATGAGATCCTATGAACTGTTAGATTTTGCTGTTTTATCATCGCTGTTTTATCATCTCCGGTTTCTGGATTTAAGGTTCTATTTTCGGTCTTTTAGGTATGATAGACAGAAGGTGATGCTTAAAGAAATCCACAACTGCCAGTATGTCGCCTGCATGAATCCGATGGTGGGCAGTTTCACCATCAATCCTAGGCTACAGGTAGGGTGTTAAATACAGTTTTTGAACTATTGATCTGTATTTTACTGCTTCTGAGTGCAGATTAGGATTCCTATGGGACATTTGGTTAAGCATGTTTTTCATGGCAGCTGTACTATATTTTATTCCCACTAACAGTGGACAGGGGTTCTCATAAGCTTTTTTCTTTTAACTAGTAGACTATGCTTTAATATCATGGTTTATAGCAAAATCAGCTAGAAGTACAAATAATTCCTATATACTCCGTTAGTGCCCCTACCTGTTTTACCCTATTATTACCATCTTGCATTAGTTACAATGATCAGCCAATACTGAAACATTATTAACTAAAGTTCAGCATTTACATTGGGATTCCTTCTTTGTATTATACATTCCATGGGCTTCGACAGATGTTACAATATCATATAAATCAGTTTCACTGCCCCAAAATCTCTGTACTCTACCAATTCATTCTTCACTCCTTCCCCTCTGAGTCCCTAGTAACAGATGATCTTTTGTCTTTTTAAACAATTATTTTTGTAAAATATGTTACATAAAATTTGCCATGTTAACCATTTCAAGTGTACCGTTCAGTAATATTAACTCATGTATAATGTTGTGCAGCCAAGATCACCACCCATCTCCATAACTCTTTTCATCTTGTGGAACTGAACTGGGCCCATTAAACAACAGCTCCCCTTTTTCTCCTCTCCGCCCCCGCCACCCTCCCTTGGCAACCACCATTCTGCTTTCTGTGGCTGTGACTTTGGCTATTTTAAGTACCTCTTATCAGTGGAATCATCCAGTATTTGTCTTTCTGTGGCTGGCTTATTTCACTCAGTGTAATGTCCAGGGTTCATCCAGTTATGGCATATTGCATAATTTCTTTCCTATTTATGACTGAGTCATATTCTATTACACATTTTCCTTAGTGTAATAGAATATGAATAACACATTTTCCTTAGTTATTCATTCACTGATGGACACTTAGGTTGCTTCCACACTTGAGCTAATGTAAATAATGCTGCTGTGAATATGGGTGAACAAATGTATCTTCAAGACCCTGCTTTTAATTCTTTGGATTATATCCCCAGCAGCAGAATTACTGAATCATAACAGAATTCTACTTTTAATTTTTTGAGTAATCATCTTACTGTTTTCCGTGACAACTAGGCCTTATTTTGTTCCCTTCCCACGGTGTGTCAGGGTCCCAGTTTCTCTACATCCTCACGCACGTTTACTTTCTGTTTTGTTTTATTTTGTGTTTTGATAGTAATCATGTTAACGGGTGTGAGGCAGTATCTCATAGTTAAGATTTGCATTTTCCCAATGATTAGTGATATTTTTATATGCTTATGGTTCATTTTTGTATCTTCTTTGGAGAAATGTCTATTCAAGTCCTGTGCTCATGTTTAAATTGGGTTATTTTGTTATCATTGAGTTTTAGGAGGCCTCAATGTATTCTGGATATTAATCCCTTAAGCATTGATATTTTCCATTTCTGTAAGTTGTGCATTTTCCAGAATTTTATATAGTGAGAATCGCAGAGTATGTAGTCTTTCCAAATAGGCTTTTTTTCCCACATAGCTTAACTTGCATTTAAGATTTCTCCATGTCTTTCCATGGCTTGATATTGATAGCACATCTCTTTTTATTGCTGAATGATAGTCACTGAATGAATGCCTCACAGCTTGCTTATTCATTCACCTACTGAAGGATACTTTGGTTGCTTTCACTTTTGACAATTATGAAAGAAGCTGCTATAAACATTTGTGTGCAGGTTCTGTGTATGCGTACAAGCTTTTTAATCATGACAACAGCAACAGCTACCACCAACATACGTTCATTAACGTACAGTGGTTGCTTACCTATCTGGACTCAGCTGAGCGTGAGCTCAGTGACTGCTGATCTTTGCTGGACTCATCTGTGCATGCGGGGGATAAACTGTCAGTTAATTTGACGTGGCTTTGGCTGGAGTGACTAGGACAAGATGGCCGCTTTATATGTCTCTCATGCTTTATCAGGCTTGTAGAGTTGACTGCAAAGTTAGAGACTTAACAAAGCAAGTAGAAACATACACCTCTGAGAACGACTGGCAGACTGTCACTTCCACCTCATTCTGTTGGCTTAAGTAAATCACATGGCCAATCCCAGAGTCAGAGCTGAGCACTAAAAAGCTACATGGTAATGGGCCTGGATATACACAGGAGTGAAAAAAATCAAGTCTTGGCAGTTTTCTGGTACAATCATAATCCTTACACTCTTATATTTGTTTTTCTTTTCAGAGACATTTCACAGTGTTTGCATTCAATTTTCCATCTTTGGATGCACTAAACACCATCTATGGCCAAATCTTCAGTTTCCATTTCCAACAGCAAGCATTTGGTCCATCAGTTCTCAGGAGTGGGCCCGCTTTGATTCAGGCAGCAATAGCATTCCATCAGACAATGATGTGTAACTTTTTACCCACAGCTATTAAATTCCACTACATCTTTAATCTGAGAGATCTATCAAATGTCTTCCAGGTACATTGATTGCTTTATGTGATGCCTCTTGAGTAGAGAAATAATTATAATACTATGTATTGGGCCATTTTTTGTGTCACTGTAGAGAGACACCTGAGGCTGGGTAATTTATAAAGAAGGGGATTTAATTGGCTTATAGTTGTGCAGGCTGTACTAGCATGGCTCCAGCATCTGCTTCTGATGAGGGCCTCAGGAGCTGGCAATCATGGTGGAAGATGATGGGGAGCCAGCATTTCACATTTTGCATGGCAAGAAAGTGAGTGGGGCAGGTCCCAAACTTTTAAACAACCAGATCTTGCATGAACTAAGTGAGAATTTACTTACAAGGGGATGGTGCTAAACCATTCATGAAGGATCTGCCCCCATGATCCAGTCACCTCCCATCAAGCCCCACCTCCAATACTGGGAATCACATTTCAACATGAAATTTGGAGAGGGCACACATCCAAACCATACCATACTGTTAATGGTGTTCATTTATAAAACAGCTTAAAACTATGCTATATATTTTTATATGTATCCTTTAACTTTACTCATAAACTTCTCAGGAAGTAAATATGGTGGGTTTATTATTACCATTTCGTCAATGAGAACAGTGCCTCTCCTCAGGTCATATATTGTCTTTGTGCTGCTTTGACAAAATATCCGAGATTGGGTCATTCATAAATAATATAATTTTCTTTCTCACAGTTCTGGAGGCTGGGAAGTCCATGATCAGGGCACTGGCAGATTCAGCATCTGGGGAGGGCCTGGTTTCTGCTTCCAAAATGGCACCCTAAGTGGTGCATCCTCACAGGGCAGAAGGGGCAGAGAGCAAAAGGGTAAATGCCCAGCACCTCTTTCATAAGATCACTTTGCCCTCATGACTTAGTCACCTCCTAAAGGTGACTTTATATTGCTAATATTGCCACATTGGCAATGAACTTTCAGTAAATGAACTGTAGGGGCAATTCAGGCCATGGCATATGGTGACTTAACGACGGAAGCAGAGGTGGAAGTCTGGACTCTAGATTGAGTGAGTGAGTGTTACTGTTTTTGAGTGCCAGGTAAGAAGGAAAATGGATCATGTTTTTGCATAAGGCATTTATGTGTGATTTGAAGCATAGATTAAGAGAAATAGTGATTTTTAAATTGTTGGATCATTTTGGTTTAATACTGAAAATTACCTTGCTTACCTAGTAAAAAGACAGTGTTTATGTATTTGACTTAGGAAATTCTGAAGAGGGAATTGAAAGTCTAGAATTATTTTTTTAAATCAACTAATGTGGTCTACCTGTACAGTAAAAATGGGTAGCACAAACTTCGTTTATGAGAGAGGTGGCATATTGGTTAAATATGAAAACTCCATAGGGCATCTTTATATTTTTATAACCCTCTTTTTAGTATCCAAAGCTGCCTCAAAACCATAACACAGGGTTAGGCAGTTGCTTCTCATGAACCCAGAGCACTGCTTTTCATGTCTGTGTATCTAGCTCCTGCCAGAAAGAGTGCTTAATACAGTGTTGTTTAAAAGCAGAATTTTGCTCTCAGAAGAAAAGGGAAGAGAGGTCATAGGTGAAATGGGACGAGAGGACTGCCTGCTCACCCTTCAGAACCAGTCTGTCAGCTGCACCTGATACCGCCATGTAATTTTTAGCCTGTTGCAGCTTAATTCTCCACAACTCCCTTACTATTCTCCTGTGAATCCGGAGTAAGCTGACTGTCTCTGTGAGGAGTGGTGGAGATGAATCTGAGACACTGAAGGCGCCACTGAGTGGGCATGGGAGTCACAGTGTGGTGTTGGTGCTAGACTCAGCTCCGCCTGTAAAGTAGGAATTTGGGTACTTTACTTTTGGTCTCGTAGTCTTCATCGGAGAAGTGAAGAGATGAGACTGATATCAAATGATTTGATAGTAAAAAAAAATACAAATCTGGGACTTTCATATTAGCTGTTTGTACTTTGGTTTTGTGAACTCAGTCCGCTGTAAGACTTAATAGACACAAGTACTCAGATGAGATATTTAGTGCCTGCGTTGGCTCTTGAAATAATCTTAGTTGCACACCCAAAAAAGGGTATGAGCGTACTAAAATTTTAAAATACTGTGTAGCCAGGCTGGAGCACAGTGGTGCCATCTCGGCTCACTGCAACCTCCACCTCCCGGGTTCAGGTGATTCCCCTGCCTCAGCCTCCCAAGTAGCTGGGACTACAGATGCATGTCACCACGCCCGGCTAATTTTTTTCTTTGGTATTTTAGTAGAGATAGGGTTTCACCATGTTGGCCAGGATGATCTTGAACTCCTGACCTCATGATCCCCCTGCCTCAGCCTCCCAAAGTGCTGAGATGACAGGCGTGAGCCACCATGCCTGGCCGTAAAACTACTTTTATACACAAACACACATATTACTATTGCTAATATTTATTTCAACTTAACCATTTGCTAAATTCACATTTTAGTTTAAAAAGTGTTAAAGAAAATCTTATTTGGAATGTCATCAGCCTCTGAATTAAAGGTATTTTCCCCATTCTTGCCTTGTAGGGGATTTTATTTGCTTCCCCCAAGTGTTTAAAAGGTTCACTTGATTTAGTACGTCTGTGGCTTCATGAATCTACCCGTGTTTATGGAGACAAACTGGTAGACACCAAAGATTGTGATTTGTTTCAGAAAAAAATACTAGAGACTGCTTGTAAATATTTTGAAGTAAGTATATGAATGTCAGAGGTCACTACTTACTCCTACACTAACTGGGTATTGGGACCGAAGTTAGATGAAGATCCGAGAGAAGTGCACAAGTGCTTACCTTTTTGCAATGGCTGTGACTCCAGAATACACTGGTCTATGCTTGGGAACATTCCACCCACCTACCCATGCATGGGTCTGCAAGCTTTTCCCTTGCTAAGCCATGCTGCCCACAGCTGGACCTCTGTGGATGGTTGACACGCTATATTTTTCTCTTTCTCATCCTGCAGGGTATAGATAGTCATGTGCTGCTTCAGCAGCCCCTCATTTATTGCCACTTTGCTAATGGAGGGAAGGAACCATGTTACATGCCAGTGAAGGACTGGGAAGTGCTGAAGACAATTCTTATGGAAACCTTAGACAACTACAATGAGCTAAATGCTACCATGCACCTAGTTTTATTTGAAGATGCCATGCAACACGTGTAAGTTGACTAGTTAAGATGCTTTTTCACAAAAGGAAGAACTGCTGGGTATCCGTGATTGTCATTTTTCAATAGATCATACCAAGCATTCTGAACCACCAGTTCTTTTCTGCTGTTTGTCATATAATTTACAAATATAAAAGGGTTGCTTTTAATGTCACAACCTTAATAATATCTTACATAGGTACACTGTTTTCTGAAATGCCATCACATCCATTATTTCACTTGATTATTAAGAAAGGAAACATAAATAGCTTGTTCAAAGTCATATAGTTCATAAGGGACGAAGGACTCCAACTAATTTTCATTGATTAAGCAGGTTTTGTTGAGCGCCTGTTGAGTGCCAGATAGGAACACTGCCAACCTCTTCAGCAATCTGGGGCAAATTATTTAAAAAGGGAGAGGGCTCATGCTTTCTTGGCAGAAAATTAAAAATAGACACCTGTCCTTGGGTACAGCATGGCTGACAAGGCTCTCGCTCACCTCCTAGACCTGGTACCTCATGTCATGCACAGACCGTGCAACCATCTGCAGCCCCTCCTGTAGGACATGGTTCTAGGTGCTGGGAAACAGCAGTAGTGAACACAGTCCAGTCCCCTCTCCAGTCGTGCTTATATGTTAGCAATGAAGATGGACATTTATAAGGACATGAACAACTAAGCAAGAGAAGACACAAGAAAAATATCCGAAAGTGATGTGTCATGCCCAGAAATAAAATAGGTTGATTCTGTGAGAAATAGAATATGTGAATTTCCAGAGAGGGGCTGGGCATCTCTGTAAAGAGTTGACATTTAAAGTGAGGCCTGAATGATAAGTAG
The DNA here is from genome assembly GCA_004027835.1 of Alouatta palliata. NCBI lineage: Eukaryota > Metazoa > Chordata > Mammalia > Primates > Atelidae > Alouatta > Alouatta palliata. The sequence continues at coordinate 20,035 of PVKV010008647.1, forward strand.
GTGCTAAGCATGGAAAGATCTGGAGGAAACGTAACACTCTAGACAGAGAGAAGATTGCATCTGACCCTAAGGCAAGAATGTTTGAGAAACAGAAAAGAAGATCGGTTAGGCTGCAGCATAGAGAAAAAGATAACAAAAATGGAGAGGGAGAAAGTGGCCTTACCAGTACAGAGTATTTCCATGTAACCAGAATAAGGAACTTTGATTCTATTCTAAATCCAGTGAGAAGTGGTTGGATGGGTTTTACCATGGGGATGACAGTTCATTATTTGGGCTAAACAACTCGCCGTTGCCACTCTGTGTAAAAAGTTGATCGTATGTTTACATCTGATACTGCTTTCCTAGTCCAAGTCACCTTTATCTCTCATTGACAACAGCCAAAGACTTTAAAAGGAAGCGAAAAAAGAAATCCTTGAAAACAAGAAGAGGCTGAGTGTGGTGGCTCACACCTGTAATCCCAGCACTTTGGGAGGCAGAGGCAGGAGGATCACTTGAGGCTAGAAGCTTGAGACCAGCCTGGGTGACATAGTGAGACATCATATCTACAATTGTTTTATTTAATAAGCTGGGTGTGGTAGTATGTGCCTCTAGTCTCAGCTACACAGGAGGCTGAGGAGGGAGGATTGCTTGAGCCCAGGAGTTCGAGGCTGCAGTGGGCTAGGATTATGCCACTGCCCTCTAGCCTAGGCAGCTGAGTAAGGCCCTGTCTCTCAAAAATAAAAGGAAGAAGGAAGAATCCAAATAAAATAAGATGTGGAGAATTCAGTTTTTAGAAGAATTAATCTTTGAAATCTTCCTAGGCCCCAGTGCCTACGATAATTGTGGAGCCCTTCCTGTCATCACAACTAAGTGTTGATAGTTTTATTGATCCCTTTGCAGTTGTGATCCTTCCTCTGATTATGCAAAGGAAGTTTCAGTTGGAATCTAAAACTGTGGTATTAACTATTGGTAATGCTGTCTCTGGTTGTGTTCATATACACTCACTGTGTATGTGCGTCCTGGCTCAGGTGAAACAGAAACCTCCCATTGATACTGAGGAAAAGAGTTTTCCCATATAATCCCTCAATACAGAATTTTCAGTGGCCTGAAAGGTAAGGCTGTTTCTTTGATCAGGGATTATGAGCTAGAAGCTGATTTACTCAGCATTGCAGGTGATTTAAGAGCGTGTCCTTGAGTGTTACAGAAAGGGACTTTGCCACTTAGTGAATCTTGTGAGGTTAAAAACCTCAAAGTATACATTAAAATGAAATGAAAACCCTGCTTTATAGCTTGGGGTATCTCTCATGTCAGAGTAATTTTGTAGCTTTCCCCAAGGTTGTTTTGTTGTGTGGTCATGTGAAGTAAAATTTAATGTGATGACTGAGCTTATAAAAATAGCCTATCTTTCAGGAAATGTTCACATGTGCTGGTCCTAATATAACTGACTTCAACTTAATTTTTTCAAAAAGCACTATTTTAAAAAAATTATGTAGATTATTCAGGTTCGGAAGTTTAAGTTCATTTCAGAAAAGCGACCTAAAGCAAATGATGTCATCAAATTTGGGGTGTCTTACCATCTACATGCTTATATTTGGTTTTGTTGGGTTTTTTTAAATATTTATAACATAATTATGAACTATTTCTTGAACCAAACCCATCTTTTGCCAAAGTTAAAGCCAGTTTATAGCCATAAAATATAGCAATAATATAAATGGATTAAGCATTCAGAATGCTTTGGATGCTATAGAACAAGGGATTAGTTGGCCTTGCTGGAAATTTAACTTTAAGATACTGAACAGCTTCAGAAAGTTATTCTAGAATGAGGTAGTTACAAGGGAAGGCTTTAGTGTGAAGGATGCAAGAATCACATTAAGAAACAAGTGTTTGATTTGCTGAGTAAATCACACAGAGATGTGTTGGCCTAAACAAATCCATTCTTTCCAAAATAATTCTACAGCAGAGATTTCTGGCACAAGGCTATTCCCCCTTTGATGTCCTCATACTTGGATGCTGATGTGGAATTTGGATCTTTCTTAGTAATCAAAATATTTTGAAGCCTTTAACACAAGGCCTTTGCATATATTTCCTTTTTGGACTTTTGGTGGTGAGTAACAAAGCACCAAGAGGATCCAAAATGTTATTAGCATAGGATGGTTCGTCATGGCAGCAGTTCAAGGGTGGAATGAAGATAGCATCTTTGTTTGATGAGGAAACAAATGAACAAGGACTAGAGGTTTCCAATAAAAAACTGGAATTTAGTCTCTCACTACTTATCTAATGAATAAACAAAACAGACATAGGCTGGGCACGGTAGCTCATGCCTGTAATTCCCAGCACTTTGGGAGGCCAAGGTGGGTGGATCACTTGAGGTCAGAAGTTCAAGATCAGCCTGGCCAACACAGTGAAACCCTGTTTCTACTAAAAATTAGTTGGGCGTGATGGCAGGTGGCTGCCAGCTACTTGGGAGGCTGAGGCAGGAGAATGACGAACTGGGGAGATGAAGGCCGCAGTGAGCCGAGATTTGCCACTGCACTCCAGCCTGGGCGAGACTCTGCCTCTAAATAAACAAACAAACAAACATAGTCCCAGGGCATTTTCGATTTTGTGCCATGGTGGGCACTTCTTTCCCCAGGTGTCGCATCAGCCGGATCTTACGAACCCCTCAGGGCTGTGCTCTCTTGGTTGGAGTCGGGGGCAGTGGCAAGCAGAGCCTGTCCAGGCTGGCAGCTTACCTTTGTGGCCTTGAGGTCTTTCAGATCTCTCTGACCGAGGGCTATGGAATCCAGGAACTTCGGGTGAGTAAAGGGGACAGGCAGTTTTTCTGACCCTTCTGCTTGGCAGATAAAGCCAAGGCCCCTAGTGTGCCCATGTGCGCTGTGACTCCCAGATTTGGCCAAGGCCTCCCCAACCACGGGAGAGAGGGAGCTCTTTAGAGCAGCAATTTACCTTTGGCTGTTTTGCCTTTAAGGTCAAATTAGTAATAATAAATTTCTACAAATTTTGTGTAGGTTTAATAACATGTAAACCTGACTCAGAAAATATTTACTTAAATACTTGATTACACAAATATCTTTCTATTTTCCATTAATCAAACCTGATGCTCATCGCTGTTAGTGTTCCTGTATGATAGATTTGAGGGGAAAAGCCGCTAGCTTTACAAGTGAAAATAGATTTCTTCCACATTGGATAAGAATAGGAGAAGCAGCTGCAATAGGAATAACACGTTCAAGAAACTTGTGTGTTTTTGAAGTTTTGCTTTTTAATAACAGTAGTACTTAGAAAATAGTACTTACAGTTTGTGGCAAGTGTTATTTTATATTTTTAAAAGTCACTTATTTTTTTAATATCACTGATGAAATAAACCCCATTTTCAATAAAATAGGACAGTTGTTAAAATGAGCACACTTCTTTTTATGGTACTGCTTAGAAAAGGCGTCACTGAATTCATCTGTACTCAATGAGAAGGGCGTTGGTGATCTGCAGCCTGTCTTCATCCCCCTGCTCCAAGAACAGAAACGTGACACCCATCCTTAAATGTCAGAAATAGAGGTGATGTCACACAGCTTTCCCTTAGAATGGGGTCCCTCAGAAAAGGAATATGTAAACCAGGGAAAGGCACCCCACAGTGCTATGACGATGTAGTTACTCAATTCTCCCCAGCGCTCACACACATCCTCTGAACGCTGCATCAGCATTTCAACAAAACATGAATGATTGCCTTTCCTTACAGGTAGATCTTGCCAATTTGTATGTCCAAACTGGAGCCAAGAACATGCCCACTGTGTTCCTGCTGACAGATGCCCAGGTTCTAGATGAGAGCTTCCTCATGCTGATTAATGACTTGCTGGCATCAGGTGATTAAACCAACACATTTCTTGAAGGATCTTCCCCAATGACAAATTATCTGTAGTTTCAGTGAACTTTAAAGAGAGAGAATTCGTCTATGAGATGTTTGCTGGACAGTCTTTGGGGAGAAACCTGTAAACCTAATTTGAGGTGTATTGCTTTCTTAGTCTGTTTATGGATGAGAAGGCCTTCAGTGAAGTAAATATTATTCCTACACATAAGGGTGTAGAGGGTGTCATCATCATGGCCTGTTCTGAATGTATTGTATGTCTTGTAAATGCAAAAGAAAAAGAAATGTGACATTTCTGGTTTTAAACTCTTAGGCTAAACTTTGTCTTATACATAATTTCAAACGTTAAAAAGTTATATGTAAAATTTAAATTGCAATGATCTTTTAATAATTCTACTTGTTCTTTGGGGGCAGGAGAAATCCCAGATCTGTTCAGTGATGAAGATGTGGACAAGATAATTTCTGGAATTCATAATGAAGTTCATGCTCTGGGCATGGTGGACTCCAGAGAAAACTGTTGGAAATTCTTTTTGGCCAGGGTGCGACTACAGCTCAAAGTAAGAAATACTTGCTTCGTTTGCATGTTGCGTAAAACCTGCTGTTGCAGCTCTGGTTTTGTTTCGAGTTTTTTATTATGGGATTGAATTTCAGTTATGCGTTTTGAAAGGATGTGTGTCTTTCTACATGCCTGTATCTGGAGTGTGCCTCCCCAAAGTGTCCCATGATGCTGGGCTCCCGCAAAGCATTGCTGAGCAGTGTCTGCAGTCCTCAGCTGAAGTGCATGTGGTCTGTGCCCTTGGGGAACTTACACTATTGTGGAACACAGAAGACATCACAAATACCATACAAGATGAATGTAAACAGTGCCCTGGGGTGCCTCACTGGAGCAGGTCATCCTGGAGGAGGTGATGGGCCACATGTCAAGCATGGAGAAGGATTCACAGGGAGGAGCTTTCAGGAACAGGAAATGGCATTTAAAAGGTCAGCTTCACAGTACACATTTGGAGAAACCCAAGTTACCTCTATAAGCCGGGACATAGAGTTCTTGTAGGAAGAGTTAGATCGATAAATCTGGAAAAGTAAACTGCAATGAGGTAAGAAGTTTCTAAATCATGAAGTGAGCAGTGAAGAGAGTTTTGAATTAAAAAAGTGATGATGATATCAGTAACTTCTCGGAAAGGAATTTAAAAGTAACACTCCAGTGGGCTGTGCGCACCTGTAATCCCAGCACTTTGGGAGGCTGAGGTAGGGGGATCACCTGAGGTCAGGAGTTCGAGACCAACCTGGCCAACATGATGAAACCCCATCTCTACTAAAAATACAAAAATTAGCTAGGCTTGGTGGCATGTGCCTATAATCCCAGCTACTCAGGTACCTGAGGCAGAAGAATCACTTGAACCTGGGAGGCGGAGGCTGCAGTGAGCCAAGATCATGCCATTACATTCCAGCCTGGGCAACAGAGTGAGACTCGATCTCAAGAAAAAAAAACAAAACAAAACAAGTAATGTTCAGATATTCTGAAGGATTACCCCAGTATTCTTCCCCATCAACTGCTCTGTGCTATAGTGTATCACATAGGCATGTAATATCAATAGAAAATAGATCAATAAAGATCAAGTATCACAAGGAAACAGGGAATGCCTCCAGACTTATGGCAGGAAGCCAGTTTAAGAATGCTGCTCAGGAAAATTCAGGCTGTCTAGTATGGAACGGCTAGTAATCTAAGGAAGCTGCTACTTTCCTGATGCTTCTCATGTTGTTACACCTGTCAAGTTAGTAGCAGGCTACGGCAGCTATAGAGCTGGAGTATTTAAGGATAGGAGAGGGGGACTGGCATTGGCCTTGAATATGCCTTTGATTGGAGGTTAAGGAGCAGAGTCAATAAGTTTCTCTGACATTCTGCGATTTCAAATTTCACATTAATCCTCCTGAGCAATTCTGTGCTGAGGTTAGAAGGTTAGAACTTAAGGTTCAGTTGCCCAAAGAGCTTTCTCCTCATCAAAAATACGACTAAAAATACATTTCTCAGGTAGTAACAAGGCCAGGGATTTCTTCCTGTTTAATGGTGATATACTTGAATCAAATTTTCTTTATAGAATGGAAAAATAAGTACAATGATAGAATTTGAGGTAGTAATAGTATAAATCAATGGTTCTCAGTCTCTTCCTCAGAGCTGCAGAATCAACGTCAACAAGAAACTTTTTTTTAAAATGCAGTTTCTCCAACTCCACCCCAGACCTCCTTAGTCAGAAACTTTGGATGGCCCCTAGAAATGTGTCTTAACAACAAGGCCTCCAGGTGATTCAGAGGCATGATGAAATTTAAGAGCCATTGTTATAAATAGTGCTAGAATGAGCATTGCTTATATATATATCATACTCAACTTTGCTTGCTTCTACAGGATAAATTTGTAGAATGGATATTGCTGGATTCCATAGTTACAGCTTACAGTAGTTTTAAAACATGCATTCAAATTCTTTGATGCTCTTTTTACTCACAGGTGGTGTGAGTCGCCATGCCGGCCTATTTTTATTGATTTTCTTATTTGTTTGAGACAGAGTTTCCCTCTTGTTGCTTAGGCTGGAGTGCAATGGTGCAATCTCGGCTCACTGCAGCTTCTGCCTCCTTGGTTCAAGCAATTCTCCTGCCTCAGCCTCCTAAGTAGCTGGGATTACAGGTGCCTGCCACCGTGCCTGGCTAATTTTTTTGTATTTTTAGTAAAGATGGGGTTGTACCATGTTGGCCAGGCTGGTCTCGAACTCATGGTCTCAGGTGATCTGCCTGCCTTGGCCTCCCAAAGGTGAGAGCAAGATAATTTTTACTAGAAGCAGTTGGAACTCAAGTTGAGCTACAATAAGAAAACTCAATAGTGTCTTAAAGCCTTTCACAATTAAGTCCAGACTGGCTCATTGTTACCCTTAGAGGCTCCTTAGAAAAGATGCTTTTCTCATCTTTCTCTTCTGCCAGCTTTCATCGTGATGCCTCTTGCCTCCTGATCACAAGTGGGTGCAGTATGTTTATGTTCCAGGCAGGAGGAAGGAAGGGGAAGAGGACCTGAGGCTCTGTACCAGGAAACCTAAGCTCCTCCCCACAACCCTAAGTTGATGTCTTACTGGCTGCAAATGCATCCCATGCTGCCTCCAGCTACCAAGGAGTCTGAGGGAGTGAATATTTAATTTGGGGACATTGCCGTTATGAGTAAAATTGGAAATGGATTTTGGAATAGATTTAAAAAGGAGCAGTGTCAGTTATTTCAGTGCCTGTATGCTTTCATGCTGTCTTTAAAACTTTGCTACCTCTGGAGTATATTTTTTATTGTATATGGCGAAGTGTGAGCTGAGATGTTTCAGGTTATTTTTCCCAAAAAGATGTCTGGTTATCTAAACACCATGTATTTCTTCCTTACCAACTTCAAACACATCTTTAGTATATGTCCAATAGCCATATTAATTGCATCTCTTTCCAAATTCTCTGTTCTCTTTTCTTGTTAATTCTCTGCTGCTGATTTCAGCATTGCACTGTAAATTAGTAAAGGTTTATCATTTATTTTAGCTTCAAATTGCTCTTTCTTGTTAAGCTTTTCCTACATATTCTCCTATGTTTATATGTCTGGATAAGCGTGAGCATCATTTTGTCAAATTCTAAACACTTTCCATTTCAATTTTGAGTAAAATCATGCTGAATGCTTATTTTATATTAGAATTTAATCTTCAGGGTACAATATCTTTTACTGCTTTTATGGAAGGATTGTTTCATAAAGTTTTGTAATGGTGTATTATTTGCATATAGGAGAGCTATTGATTTTTAACTCTCTCATGGTTTCTAATCATTGGTTGATACCGTATAGCCTGCAGGTAATGATATTTTGTCTTTCCTGCTATTCTGTTTTTCTATTCTCCTCCCTCATTGCATTGGTAGATATTGTAGAACATTAAATAATTATGATAATAGTAGGAATTCTGTCTTGATTCTTACTTTAATGGGGACGTGTCTCATGTTTCACTGTTAGGTCTTATGTTGCCGTTTGATTCAGAGTATGTATCTTGTCGAAGTATCTACCTAGTAAATTCATTTTCAGCATCTGTTGAAATATTTATATGGTTTTTTCCTTGGACTTACTAATATTCATATAATATGGAATGATATACAGGAGTTTTACATTTTTATATTTTTACATCCATCAGCCTTTTTCTTTGTTTCCATTAAGGCTATGTATAGGCAGGCCTTACCGAAACTGAGATCAGTTCTGTATTCATCTCTGTAGCTGTTTAATCCTTTTTATGGTCTCATTTTTTTCGTATTTAACTCAATAGAAGGTGGAATTTCTTTTGGAGTAAGATATGGATAATTTTTACCCATCATCACAGGACTGTTAATTGAATGATCTATCTCTTCCCCACCAAAATGAGTAGGAGGTTGTTTTTCTGTTTTTGTTTTGTTCTATTTTGTTTTTAATGTTATGTAGAAATAGGATCTTTGTGTCAGAAGAAAAGATCCCACTTCTGATCCCCTTTGGCCTGTCACTTAGTTTGATACATCCTGTGGAAGGGTAACGATCGGCACCATGGCCTCTTTACCTTGAGGGAGAACTATTGTGGTAAAAAATGGGTAGTCTTTTAGCCTGAAAATAGCAGTTCCTTTTTTTTCAATTTACATGTATTACCCTTCACATTCTTGGAATTTTAAAGAATTTGAAATTGCTCTATGTTATTTTCAGATATCATGATACTCACCAATGTGTACTAAAGACTCAGATTTTCTGATGAGCTAATACCTCCTTCGCATACGTTCCAAGCTGGGCATCATGGAAAGCTTAATGTGTTACAGGGGGTTGGTGAGCACACCTGGCAGGTTAAGCTAAATGATGTGAAGTTGCCACCCCATTACCCATGCTCACCACGCAAAGTTAGTTCCCACTTGGAATGCAGAGACAGTGAGAACCTGTTGGCATGCAAAATGTGACCTCTGAAGCCCAGAGGGCAGTTCCCATTAACAGCCATCAGATGTGTGTCCTTGGATAGCCTCAAATAAGCCGATGAATAGCAATGCCAAGTGCCTTCTCTCCTTCACATTTGTTTATGTGCATCTTTTCCTGCACAGTTCTCATCTTACAACTAGAATACAGAACTTTCATTTTCTCTCCAGTGGACCTTAGTTACCCTAATAACTTTTCCTTCCTACTTTCCTTCCTGGCCATCTGATGGTATAGGGCAAAGGACACTTGATTTATGTAGCAGCCCCTGATTCCATCCCAAGATTTTAGATATTTGCCTCGTTCTCTCTCTACTTAAATATATATAGAGAGAGATCCGTTTCTGATAATATAAAAAATATATGCTTATTGTAGAGAATTTAAATATACAAAACAATATGAAAGAACATTTTTAAACTACCCTTAATAATACTGTCTACAAATAACATATTGATATATTTCCTCTCAGTTTTCTAAATACTTACAAACATGAAGTATATGTTCAGAAACTAAAATAATTTTATTCACGTCTCACACTGTCTTAATTACCTTCCCGTTTGCCTTTCTGATGAGAAGGCTGCCATGGGGGTAAAAATCAAATGATTCAAGAATTTGGTATATGGAGTGAACTATTTAACTGAAACGTACTTTATTCTAAATAACCATTTGTAGAAAATGTCCTTTATCCACTTACAGCTTTTTCCAAATTTCCTATTGGTTTACTGTAATTTGTATTGTTTTATAGGAGCATTTAATATAATGGATATTATTTATATGTCTAGAATGTTCTGGTTTTATGTGTTTCCAGTATTTGTTTTGGAATTTATCATAATTCTGCTAACTCTTACCACTGATTTGAAATGCTATTTATCTCAGACATTAAATGCCTAAATGTAAGAAATTCTATTTGGGGCTGTCTATTATGTGCCATTAATTTGTCCCTGCAGAATTGTCATACCGCTTTGTTTATTATAGCTTTATAGTATATTCTGGAATCTAGTAGAGCAAAATAACCTTCCTTTGCTACATTTACTTAGTTATTTGTACCTTTAATTTCCTGGATTAACCGTGAAATCAGTTTGACTTTAAAAAAATAATCCAGTGAAAATGTATAGACTAATTTGGGGATAATGGATATATTTACAATATTGAATATTTTTATTCATTCACCTGCACTGTTTTCCTTGTTATAATTTAAGATTTGTTCCCTGACAGTGTGAATTCTCTTCCAACAAAAAGGATATTTTTCCAAATATCTTTTGATGTTCTTACTCATTTTTATTCTGACTGGACTTTAAAATCACTTTGCTAAATTCTGCTAATCCTGTTGGGAATTGTTAGAATGGCCTAAAATTTGTTAACGAAGGTGGGAAGAATTAGCATCTTTATAATAATTGACCTCTTCTGGAAATGTGGCACATCTCTTCCTTTAGTCAAAATGTCTTTAAGCTTTGGGAAAGCCGGTTATTCTCTTGAACTGATTTTACACATTTCTCTTTAATTTCTTTTCTCAATATTTTATACTATTTTCTACTCCTGCCGAATTTCTAACTGGTCATTGTGGACATAAAGCCATTGGATGGAGGGAAGGAGGAATAGATGGATATTTAGTAATGCATTTGTTTTACCAACCAATTCAGTGCCTACATTAATTCCAATAGCTTTCACATTTTGTTCTTTAGAGTTTGCTGAGTAGACAGTCATCTTTTAATTTTTAATCCTTTATAACTATCACCACTTTCGTATATCCTGGGACAGCCATACTTTCTGAAGAGCACTTAAAACTTTTAAGTAACTATAGTGATCGTCTTTATTTATTTAATTTTGTAATGAGAATGCTATTAGCTTTCCATCATTGAGTTTTAGATGAAATGCTGGCTTGGGATATTTTCAATATTACTTTTAGGAAAAGATTTACAGTTTATCCTATCTGTTTTTATTTAAACTCCCTTCTTTTGTCTTCTTCTTTCATCTTTGCCTGTTCTCCTACTATGTGTTTGTATTATTTTCTTTATCCTTCCAGCCTCTTGAGAGTGCTTTGTAAGTTTTTATTCTTTTCTTAAGGTTCTTGTATTAAATCAACTTCAGAGGAATCATCTGCCTTTCAATCTGCAGGATGCTTTTTTACTTTTCTTGGTTTTATAGTATTTCTTCCTCTGGCTCCACTTAGGCTCCTTTGCTCTTCTTCCTTCTTGGATAGTAGAGACAGCGATTCACAGCTAAACTTTGGCAACAGACAAGGTGAGTGATTTCCTCCTGGCTCACCCTGTGTCATGTGCAGGGAACTGAGAGTCTCAACAAAAAATGCCAAGCACCACTTGTATCCAAGCAACAGATTAACATAGACAAACATGGTCTAAGCCAAAAGACTTAGTAGTAACGTAAGTAATTTTCGGGGTATGTTTTTCATTTTGTGTAAAAGCTGAACTACTCACCTTGCCCAGTGGAAAATCAGATATCACAGAACCTTATCTTTGTAAGGTTATAAAGTCGAGTCTCTTCAAACCTCCCTCTGGCTGAGGAGCAGAACATTTAATTTCTTTCCCTTATGCAGATGGCTATCCGATGATGAGAGAGACACTCTTAACCCCTCCTACCCCACTTGTTTCTCATCAGTGCACATTCTGACATGTGCACTGATGAGAAACAAGAAACACTAGCACCTGTCTTGCCCAGTACTGGTTCCGGGGCTTTGGGAGTCTCAGTGCTGCCAACTGTGTTTCGCTTTGCAGGACCACACCTCTCTGGATACAGTGCTCTAGTCTCTGTCCTCCCATTTTCTGTTATTATTTGACATAAGTAGAATGAAAAAAACTTGAGAGAAGGACAAAGGTGCCACCTGTACTCTGTATCTGAGGTTCACCCTCTGAGATTAGATAAAACAGCAGAACCTCAAAAAACTAGGACACAAATATCAATGTTTTATTTTACCCGGAAAAGTTTTTTTCAAACTGCTATAGATTTACTCATTCATGTAGCCATTCATCACTCAGCAAATAAGTACTGAGTGCCTGTGAGGTGCTGAGTCCTTGGAATGTGACAGGGAGCAAAAGCTAACCCAGCCACTGCCCACCTAGAGCCACCTCATTCAATCTAATAATCACACACAAAAAGTAGAATCACAACATGTACGTGAAAGATAAAGGTTATGTAAGATAACAGAAGACAGGGAAAGAAAGATTTCACAGAAAAATAATGATCAAGAAGAGACTTCCAAAAAGTGAGTAGAAGTCTTCTCCATTATTTTATATTGTAAAAGAAAATTTTTATACCAGAAATCCAGCACTTAATCCCTTGAGTAAGAACGTCACTGTATGTTGAATAGCCTTTGCATTTTGGAAAGCGTGTCGTGCTTTTCTCATTTTCTAGCATTCAGCTGTGGGGTTTGCTGGTAGAATCTGAGGCCTGTTCTTGCAATGGTGCACATGTATGGAGTTACCCCATAGCGTCAACAGAAACATCCTCTCCTCTAACTGAGCAGCACAGCTCGGAAGCCAGACAGCTGATGTGACACAGTTCAAACACAGGACTATCCAGAAGAAAGAAAAATAGGTGTCTGATTTTCTTAAACAAAACAAAACAAAACTGATACATTGTTATAGGGCTAGAGATTGGCTTGGAATGCAGTCTGTGACCAGCACGGGCCCTGGTGACAAGCACGGGAGCTGAGATGAGGGCTCTGTTTCCTATCTTCCCCCTCAGAAATAGGCTTGCTCTTTGCTATTTATTGGGATTCCACACGCAGTTTTCTTTGTGAACAGCAGAGTTTTCTTATTTAGAAAATAAAGAAAAAGAAATTAACTAAAACTCCCTGCTTTCAAACATTACCTCTAGCAAGTATCTGTAATGTCCAGTATTTACACAAGTCAAAGTTATGGGAATGAGTTCATTGTGTGCTGTCTAAAAGGGCACTAAATAAGAAAATGTATTGAGTGTGTGCATGTTGAAGGTATGGATCTTTTAAAAACGAATTGAAATTGAAAAGTAATTAGATGGGGGTAATACAGGAAAATATAAGGATAGTGATAAAGTGACACTGAGCAGTCAAACTGGGGAAGATTTTCTGCGCTCAGCCTCCATTCCTGCGAGGGTTCCCTCACATTGAGACTTTATTATTCTTGAAAAATACTGAGGCTTTTGAGGGTAAGTGAAAACCTAAGTGACAGATGGAAGCTTCTGAAGTAAATATGTGGGAGGGTTACTACCATGTGAGAATAAACTATATCAACTGGAAAAAAAATACACAGAGTGACCATGGCAATTCACATTTTCATTACCAGATGAAATGGACTGTCCTGTTAGTGATATACAAATAAATACATACTTATGATGAGATCTTATCTAAAAGAAACAGAAACATATTACAAAGCATAGGGAAAAGTGGATTCCTGCAAATGAGTCATAACACCTGTGTGGGCAAAAGAAAAAAAAAAATAGAAAATTCTATGGTATGGATTCCAAAAGTAAGTTCCTGACATCCAAATGTTAGAGCCGTGGGAAGTACGTGATGGTGATTTCAGGGTTTGCCTTTTACTTGTGAGAATTTGCTTTGAGAAAAGAGCACAGCTGCCAGAGGCATTTTTAACTTTATTTTTTCTCTGACTTTCCTTTCTCATCCCACTGTTGGAAACTAACTTGAGCTCACTAGCAATTGTCAAGAACTTTTTGGTGAAGGTATGGGAAGAAGGGAGGGTATAGTTCCGTGAATTTAGGTACTTCAAGGTAGATGACATCTGTTGAGTGAGGGAGAGGGCTTTTTCCCCAAATCTCCCAACTCAAGATATGCTTCCAGGAAAGGATGTCTCAGACTGAAGCCTGCTACAGAGAGTTGATTGGTGATAATGAGAAGGCGCACACAAAAACCTTACGACTTGCTCTATAAGCTTGGTGTAATGCCAGCTCTGTTCTTTTGGGGACTGAACTTGCCCATCCTTGCAAAATTTCTTTGGGGCAGAGGTGGCAGTATTTCCATAGAAGGATTCAGCTGACCTCGTTGGAATCCCATCAAAAGACTAGACTGTCTTCATAAACACTGTACCACAGAACTGGTCAAGTTCCAAAATCCCAAGGGCCACTGCCCAAAATATAATTATTGGGAGACCTTGAGACTTAGATTTTTAAATTTTGTTCATACATTGGCAGAGGTATGCACGCATTTTTTGGAGGGGGAGGTTTTGCTTCAGGTATCTTGAACACTACTTATTTTATCAGTGAAGAGTCATGTCTACCATGCATGACGCTGCCACACCAGCCGTTTATGTTGATGAGAGAAGCAGTTGGCCACGAGCTTCAGGTAGCTGGCTCTGCAGTGCGGGCTTACGTTAGAGTCCATGAAATGCTGTTTAGCCACATCCCCACCGGTCTGTTGGTGTATTCCAGATGTTAACAGCCCCTAAGGTGTAAAATAAAATGGCTATTCACATGCTTGTTATACTAGTAGTTTAATTATAGACAACACCCTTTTAAAATTATTTATTTTGTTTTTACTTCTTATAAGCCCTTTGCTATATTAATCTTTCATGAAATTAAGGGAAAAATAGGAAGTATAGGAAAAATAGGAAAATTGGAATGATTTTTCCCCCACAATAATGTTCCTTGTGACAACTGGGGTTTACTTCAGTTAAGTTGTTTTCTAAGACAGTAGTGTCTTAGAAAAGAGCAGAATAACCAATGGTTTCCAGACCTTAGTGTGGGTTTCTGGGAAAATCTACATGATACTACTACCAAGGGAAGCTGGATGGCAGGAAAAATTTTATGCTCAATTTTTAGCAAAACTAGAAATTACTGATCAGTGAATTGGGTCAGTAACTGCACTCCTCAAGGCTGGTGTGACACTCTCCCTTCCCTTCAAAGAGATTACTAATGAACAAGTATATTTCTGTAATTTAGTTCCCAGGGTCTAGTTTAGCTGATACAATTTAGGTTACTTATTTAAAATTCTCTAAATTTTTTATCTCTGTATGTAGAGACCTGGATTCTATGAGTATTTAACAAACTGCAATAACATTGAAAAAGTCAGTGTTTCGTTGAAGTATTCCTGTAGATATATTAAAACTATTAGACTGTCGCTGTGGGTATCAGAATCACCCTAGAGAGTTTGCTGAAAACACACATTGCTGAGTCCCACCCCCACAGTTTCTGATTATTTCTTTCTGGAGTTGGTCCAGGGATTTATATTTCTAACCAACTCCTAGACAGTTCTTTGAGAACGCTTGGTCTCCATGCCACCCTTCCAGGCCCTCTCACATTATGAAATTTTACGTAGTATTCTGAGGATCCTTATTAAAGCACTAATACATAACATAGGAGGAAACATCTTCAATCATAAAATTGAAGAAAAGAATAATAGTTCTCTAAGTGACCATTCTATATTGCTTTTCAATAAATGCTGCATTTCGCACACTGCTATAAAGAAATACCCAAGACTGGGTAATGTATAAAGGAAAGAAGTTTAATTGACTCACAGTTCCACATGGCTGGGGAGGCCTCAGGAAACTTCCAGTAGAGGCAGAAGGGGAAGCAAGGACCGTCTTCACATGGCAGCAGGAAAGAGAAGTACATGCAGGGGAAATGCCAGGTGCTTATAAAACCATCATATCTTCATGAGAACTCCCTCACTATCACGAGAGCAGCATAGGGGAAACTGCCCCCATGATCCAGTCCCCTCCCACTAGGTCCCACCCTCAATACATGAGGATTGTGGGGATTTCAACTTGAGATCAGATGTGGGTATGAACACAGAGGCAAACCATACCAGTAATGGAGGCTTATGACTCAAGTAACTCGGGGAAATCATCTTTTCCTAAGGCTGAACAAACATGGTTCAGATACTTTATTTTCTAACACATTCTTAAGATCAGATACTATGCCAGTTACAAGTGTGGAAATTAAGGGTAGAAGTGATGGAAATATTTGGGATCTTGTCAAATAAAAGATGCTTTTTTCTCTGCCTTTGCTAATATTGTATGTAAATGACATTTCTAAAATTGGCACAAATGAGAGATGAGTTGGGTGTGGGAAGCCAACTTGGAAAGAAAGGAGAAATACTCAAGTTTTGGGGAAAGCTGGTAAGAGAAACATAAGAACTGAGATATAAGTAAAAACTATGCATTTTAACTAAGGTTTGTTAGCACATGAAATATTACAGCAATCATTTAGTTTATAACTAGAATTTTATGTAATGAAAAAACGATCAGCTTATGCAACATTAAATACATTTCACCACATGCCAAAAAAAAATTAAATTGGACCGTATCTTACAACTTATGGAAGAATCAACTCAAAATGGGTTAAATACTTAAATGTAATGTAGGCGAAATCTTCAGAAGATTTGTCTTGGCATTGATTTCTTTGATATGACACCAAAAGCTCAGGAAACAAAAGGAAAAACAGACAAGTGTATTATGTCAAACTAAGAAGCTTCTGTACAGCAAAGGAAATGATCAACAGAGTCAAAACAACCTGTGTCAAATGGGAGAAAATATTTGCAAGCTGTATTATTGATATTTGATTATTTGATACTGATTTGATATTGATAAGGAATTAATATTTAAAATATATAAGGAACTCCTATAATTCAAGTTTAAAAATCTGATTTTAAAATGGGCGAAGGACTTGAGTAGACCTTTCTCTACAGACATACGCATGTCTGACAGGTATATGAAAAGATACACAGCATCACTAATCAGGGAAGTGCAAATCATAAACCACAATGAAGTGTCACCTCACGTAGGTTAGGATAGTAACAGTTTAAAAAAACAAAGCAGAAAATAAGTGTTGCTTTGATGAAGCTGTGGAGGAATTGGAACCCTTGTACACTATTGGTGAAACTGTAAAACGTTGCAGCCGCTATGGAAAACAGTATGGTAGCTCCGCAAAAAATTGAAAATGGAAGTACCATAAAATCTAGCAATCCTGCTTCTAGGTATATAGCCAAGGAAACTGAAACCAGGATCTCAAAGAGGTATCTGCACTTTCGTGTTCACTGAAGCATTATTCACAATAGCTGAGACATGTTAGCAACTAAAATGTCCATCGACAGATGACTAGATAAATTAAATGTGCTATATATACACAGTGGAATATTTTCATCTGTAAAAAGGAAGAAAGTCTTGTCATATGTCACAACATGGATAAACCTTGAGGACATGATGCTAAGTGAAATAAGCCAGTTACAGAAGGACAATTACTGTATGATTCTGTTTATGTGCAGTATCAAGAGTAGTCAAACTCCTAGAAACAGAAAGCAGAATGGTGGTTACCAGGAGCTGGAGGGAGGCCTATTCAATGGGTGTAGAGTTTCAGTAATGCAAGATAAGAAAGTTCTAGAAAGCTGCTGCACAACACTGTGCTTACAGTTAACAGTACTGTGCCATACGCTTAAAAATGTAAGAGGGTAGATCTCATGTTTTTTGACACAATAAAATATTTTGATCTTAATATTTATATAGCTTGAATTGTTGAATACACATGGTATATAAAATAAACATAATAAAACACTTGTTAAATGGGATATTATATAGGTTCATGTATGCTGGAATATTGTATGACGTGGACTTTTTAACTGCTATAGGTAAAAAAAAAAAATGACATCCTTTGAAAAGTGATTTCAATTGCCTGATTTCAAAGTGTTAGAGACCGAGAGGCAGTCACAAAGCTTTATATCATCAGATCTGAGCCATTTCTAGGGAAGAGGAAACCAAGACTCTCCCTCTCAGACCTTACCCCAGTTGACAGTTCTCTTCCCAGTGTCCTCACGTCCATAGGAACTTGAGAATAAAAGCAGAGAAGGAAAGGATGCTCCCTGAACACTTCCTTTGTTTTGCACTTTATACAGGGTGTCTCGTCTGAAGTACCCTCTGCAGCGAACAGGAGCTGACCAGGTGCTCCTCTCACTGAGTTCCTTTGACCCTCTGTCATAGCCAGATGCCATAGCCACCCTCAGGACTCCTGACAGAATCCCTTATGTCCCTAAAAAAACAAAAAAAAAAAGTATGGAAGTATATTTAAATTTTAATTAACTTTTAATTCATTACATAGCTACACAAAACATTAGCTTTACAGCAGAAACTTAAAAATTTTCTCAGCAGGAGAATGTTTAAACTGATTTTTTTTTTTTCCTTGAGGACCAGTGTGATAGTATAAACTGAATTTCTAATTTCTTTAAAATTCTGAAGCGGGAGCTAAAGTAGATGTATCTCATTTTAAATGGAAACACAAACATTAATGATGAGAAAGGATTTTTAAGTGTTTCATTATGCAGCTTTACGGAGCCTGATGAATTACAGAATGGAAGGAACAGAAGATGCAGACATTGTGGTGATTTCTTTTTAATTTTTGTTTTTTTATTACAATGTTACTTGTGTGATGTAAATGAATAATAGGTCTTCCTATTAATGATAATCATCAAAAATATTTAAGCAAAGAGAGAGAAATTTTAAGGAAAGCAGACAGCAGTGTTTCCGTGTGTTCAATGGAGCAGCCTCTTTGGACAGGTTTGTACTTTGATTAGCAGGGAGGTTAATGTTGCTGTCCACTCTGTAGGGCTTTGGGGTAGTTTCATGTCACGGTTGGCTGCGCTCCTTTCTCTCATTGTCTAAGATTGCAAAGTAATTCTCTGCTCACTCATCAACCGCCTGTTTCTGCCTTGCCCCCATGTCTCCACAGATCATTTTGTGTTTCTCTCCAGTTGGTCACACGCTGAGAGTTAGAGCTCGGAAGTTCCCAGCCATAGTTAACTGCACGGCTGTTGACTGGTTTCATGCGTGGCCGCAGGAGGCCCTGGTCTCCGTCAGCAGGAGGTTCATTGAGGAAACCAAGGGAATTGAGGTACGCCGTGTCAGCCTGCATCACGCACACACTCACACCAAAAATCCTCAGCAGATAAGTACTTTTCAAAAATACATCTCCTGTCAGAAAGCTATCCTGATTTGTTTAAGATGTTAACTTCTCCGTTAGTTTACATTCTAAGGAATATGATGGCTGGCCTTTTTTCCACCAGGTTGAGGAGGATGTGCACACCACTCATGCACTGACTAACTGGAAGCCCAGGATCGTTACTTCCTTGAATCATCATGGGGCTTACTGATTATAAATCCTTTAAGTCCAAACTAAAAGCCCAAACAGAAGTGTAGTCACTGTAGCCATGCAACGCTTGCTTCTTAACGAAGTAAGGCAATTCGTTGTGATTATTCTCATAGTATCGATAGTTGAAAAATCAGCCCCCATATTCCATAACCACTAAGTCAAGTAATATATCTGCTTATTTGCTTTACAGATTTATGTTTTATGGGTTATTTTGTCATTCATGTCTTCATGATGAAATTTGTACCTCCCGTGGCATTCTAAAATGGTTGTACAAAACAAAACAGCAGAAGCTTCAAGCATTCAGATTCAGAGGGAAAGAGGATGTAGCTATGAAGTTACTTAGATTTCCTGGAGATTAAGTATTATTCATGTCTAGTGCCTTTCTGATTACATAGCTTTTAAAAGTGACTGTGGACATTTCCCAGGGAGCTTTGTCTCCTCATTCCATTGAGTGATAACGTGAAAGTTTCCTAGAATAGATCAGACACTGAAATTGACTCTCAGAGGCAAACACAGAACTGAAGATATATAAGGAATGATTTCTGTTCCTAGTTGAAAGATTATCATAACAGGTATAACCCACTGTAGTCCCCCCTTACTCCAAAAGGCATAACTGCCGCAGTTCTAAAGCAATCCTTTTACATTTTGTTGTATGCTGTATCTTTCGGTGGCCATGTGGTTAAAAATCTGGTCATATTTACATATTTAATTGTTTGTATGCAGCTAGCTTTATTGTTCATAGTATCATTTTCCTTTGCTTCTACTAAAAAAAAAGCAGCTATAGAGGTAAGTACACATACAAGTCTTCTGCAATACCTACAGAATTTTGTGGAGGAAGACCTCCTCTCCTTTAGTCTTTTCCTGAAATGTTTATTAATCTAATTATTTGGTGCTGCATTGCTAGGGAAGAGCTGTCAAGCAACGTCTAATTTGGAAGATACCTGTATATAGTAGAGGCTTTAGGCTATTCAACTACCCACCCCCCGTCTCTCCCCTACCTTTACGCTTAAAACATTTCCACAAATAAATGAATATAAGAAATGATCTCTTCTAAAGTGTGCCAGAAATATTTTGTACTTTAACATCTGGAAAATCATTAAGTATGACAAATAGTAGTCATAAATATTAACAGAAATTTCTTATGCAGTTGCCAGGTCTGCTGCATTATTGGAATTCTCTAGGGCATCGTTTTATCTTCTCGTAGTTACAAGAAGGGTTCACAATGTTGCTTTATTAGAGGAGAGAGTCAGTATGAATCTCCTGATAGCAAAGTTGTGCTTCATCCTGGCTGGTCTGGTAGGAAGAGAAGGGGGTCAGAGCACTTTGTTTCTGCTCGTTACTTTCTCAAATTGTAGGAAATTAGAGCTAGTAGCATGGTTTCAGTTGGCATTTGGCACAGTGCTTTTTAAAATTTCTTCACTTTGCTGCTCTGTGCTCAGGCTTTCTTGTGTCCAGGTGGGCGCCACTTTGAAAACAGCTGAAGGAGCTTTGATATGCCAGCGACCGTTGACATCTGCTGGATGAAGCAGGACTTGCATCGTGTTACGTCCGGAGGGCTCCTGTCAGGTGCTCAGCTCCATCCGATGGTGTCATAACGCCTCCTATAGGCTGTTGAGCACCAAATAGGAATTTTAAAAGCACTTTACCATTTCTGTTGAACTGAATTGTACCTCAGAACCAATTAGCCAGATGATTTCATTTCAGCGCAAGGTGCTTATTTAACTTTCCCACCTTCTTAATTTGTTGCGCAGGAGCAATGATTATAATTCAGAGTACAATGTGTCCGTATTCTTCTAAAAACATGTGGTGTCTTTTCTGTTGAGGTCCAAAACAGCTTTTAAATTTTTTGAATGAGCACTAATTTGATCACTTTCTTCATTTTAATTTCCTCTATTAAGACTGAAAGTTATCAGCATAATTTAGGCCCTTCTAAATTATTGACCTCGTTTGCTGAGTCTGAGGTACTTACACAAGGTGACCCCCTTTGGCCACAGAGAAAGAATTCATTAAAGGCAAGCAGTTTCGTGTGTGTTGACATGTAATTTTCCATCAGTACATACTCAGCACCCAGGGGTACAAGTTGACTGCATCTAAATAAACATTTGTGCTATTTTTCTGTTACCTGGTACTGAACTGAATGACAGCTGACAATGCCCAAAACAGTTTGACACTTAAGTATTTATCTGAAGACTTTGTGTCAACATACACTACTTGTCCAATGAGATTTTGGAATGAACATGGGAGGAGGTATGTAAGGAGGGAGAGAAGAAAAAACCATCTGAGTAAACCTGGGAACAGGGTTGGAAAGGCTGTGAGAAGCTCACTGGAGAGAGAATTGGGTGAAGACCTTACTGATTAGTACATGGGTTCTAC
Organism: Alouatta palliata; assembly: GCA_004027835.1. Classification (NCBI taxonomy): domain Eukaryota; kingdom Metazoa; phylum Chordata; class Mammalia; order Primates; family Atelidae; genus Alouatta; species Alouatta palliata. The sequence goes on from PVKV010008647.1 coordinate 41,301, forward strand.
GACGAAAAATGGAGAGAAACTGGGGTGTTGAAAGACAAGTGATGTTTTTGCTTTTCAAGGTAAAAGGCATCATCGACATATTTGAAAGCAGGGCCAGATGAAAGGAGAAGGTACTGCATGGAAATGAAACTGTGAGCTGTCTGGTGAAGGAGTCAGATGTTTGTTGGTTGGTGTGGAGTGGATCTGAGCAAGATGAACGAGGTCATCTTTTTGGGCACGTTGACCAACTGATGAGTTAAAATCCTCTGTGCTTATGTGGTACCACTTAAAAGTAATGACACAAACTCAGTATCATCAGCTTTTTCAGGGAAAAGCAGTTATTCCCCATGCAGTCACCTCTTCAGTCGTTGCAGTTTGGTAGCCTGTGAAGGACATACTTGATTACTGTTTTCCACAACTGATTGTGAGAAAGTCCACGCTAAGAAGAAAGTTATTTTACTGCTATATTTAAAGACTTGTTTCTCCAATGGTCTGTAAATTCATTTTTAAAATGGCATGACAAACACAAAGGGTATAAAACAACGTATTTGTCAGTGATAGCTATATTAGCAGTTTCTATTAATGACTTTCAACACAATTCTCACTTTGAAATAAAAATTAGAATTATTCACTATGAATAAAAAGTAGAAGGATAACCTTATGCAATAGAAATTCTGTGAATTTGAGGAAAATAATTCTCTTTGTTAGGGAATATTGAGTTTATAACCGTTTGATACTGGCACTCTGCTTATTTTTATTTTTGCCTCCGTCATGATTGGCTGCTAAAGGACTATCAACGGTTATCAACTGGTATTTATGAAGAGGCTAAATCTCACAGGAACGATGTACTCCCCTCAGGTCTCTCAGAGTGAAAAATACAGCTTTGCATGGCCCTAGCTGCAGCAGCACCAGCAGCAACTCCCCCCAGCTCTCCCCGACGACCCCCACCAAAAAAAAAGAAAAAACTGGAGATAAATGAATGGCAGAATAAATAATTTATGCTAATGAAATTACTGCAATTAGTAGTTCTACAATGACCCTTTTAAAAGCCACAGCTGTTAATGTCAGGAAGTGCTGTCACTACTGACCTTATCATAAGAGAAAGTGACAAATTGAGAATGCAGGGAAGACCAGTCATCAAAGAGGTCTGTTCTGGAACGATTAGAGTTTTCTGAAAAACAGTGTGAATTACAACCAGCTGCTCCCTGGCTCAGCGAGTCTCCCATGCTGTGCCATTTTGTTAAGCCCGATAACAATAGTTATTTTGCCCCATTGAGACAAGTTGTCTCGGGCCACTTTCAGCTCTACCGGAAACCACTTCTTCCATCCCCAATTTACAAATGAAACTGTTGTTAAAGAGAGCTTTCAGCGCCTCCAAGGAGCCTCCTCATAAGGATCATGGTTGGGCAGAGGCCAGAGGGTTTTTTTTCCCTCTGTAAGGAGGTTACACTTGGCTGAGGAAGTATTTATCTATACTGTAGAGAGGTATGTGTGTGCCTTTAGTTCCCATTAAAACAAGACAGGGCAGGAGTAAATTCCTGCACATGTCTGTATTGAAGTCAAGCTCTTGTAAAAATACAGTCTCCAAGGGGTTAGGATTTACATGAAGTTGATATAAACTATTTTGTAAATTTTATTTTTCTGGGTTGGAAATATATTTGTGTCTAGCATCCACTAGAAACCAAGAATATTCAGAATTTATATCACATTATATTTAACTTTAATTATAGTAGTATACATTATTTTAGTTACTAGTGAGATGGATTTTTAATACACAGCACAGTCCAATATGTAGGTATTTTAAACCCACTTGGAATTTGTGGTGATGTTGGAAAGCTAGTTGTTTAAAGACATTGTTCAGGAGCAGCTGTTTTTCACCAAGAACTGGCCTGTCTCTCCTCGCACCTCTGCTTATTATATTAAAGGTGCAGGTTTGAAACCTTTAACTGCATTGCCAGCCACTTGTGTGCAATTTTCCCAAAGATGTCCCAGCATTATTGGCAACACTTTGGTAAATTATGTGTGACTTTCCTAAGAGTCAGTGTTGCTCATTTAATTCATATTAATTGATTTTTAGGCTTCCCTTGATTAATTGAACCTGGTTCATCTTGTACAGAATGCAATAAATAATCATTAAAATGAGGGAGATGTGAGTCCACAAATTGGAAAGTTAACTACTTCAGAAGTCGTAGAGGACAAAACCGAATGCATGTATACTCGGGGGTCCTCCAGTAACTCTGAAGGAGAGTTGCTCTTTTTGTAGGTTTTTTTCCTAAATTACAGTAGAAATGATCGTGATATTTTTCTCCCGGAAGCAGTGACATATATACCCTACTATCCAGTGTGTTTTTACGTGAGTTCTCATAGAGCTGTGAGTTTCTCAGTTTTGGCTTTTTTTTTTTCCCAGGGACTTTGAAGGGTTATTGCTTCTCTTTGTCTAAAGCTTAGTTTGAAATCATCGGCACAAATATTTTTCGGGATATCGTGTCTGTTCCTCCACCTTCTCTTTCACACACTTGCATATAAAAATCAAGTTGTGAAGAGCTGTTCTTAGATGTTGGCTTGTGGGTTTGGTATTCGAAGCACATACAAGTCCTTTGTCCTACTTGGCAAGAAGGTTAATCAAGCTGAATGCTTTACTGTAATCTCCGTAATCCTGTGGATAGCTCTTAAAGATTAAATAAGTTTTCCTAGGTTATCCTATAATTTTTTTCTGACTTTTAAGGAAAAAATATCATTTTCTCAATTTTTCTTCTGTGTTTTTAAGTCGTATTTTTAACTTGGGAGGATTTCACATGAATTGTAATGTTTATGTTTTCAGCCACAGCACAAAGACTCCATTAGCCTTTTCATGGCACATGTTCACACCACTGTAAATGAAATGAGTGCCAGGTATTACCAGAATGAGAGAAGACGCAACTATACGACCCCAAAGAGTTTTCTAGAACAAATATCACTGTTTAAGAACCTGCTGAAGAAGAAGCAAAATGAGGTGTCTGAGAGAAAAGAACACTTGGTGAACGGCATCCAAAAGCTAAAAACCACAGCCTCTCAGGTATGACCAGGATGTGCTGTTGCTGAGTGACGTTGATGCTGTTTAAGAGAAAAGTGTATTTCCTTTTGAAGCACTACTGAATCCATTTCTATAAGATGCCAACTGGTGAAGTGTACAGTTTGATGACCCAAAGAACAGACTGCTGCTGCTTTCTGGAGCCTAGAATGGGATTGGCCGATGACTTGTCACAGCTCGTTTAGGGAGAAACCTTCTCCTCCTGGCCTGACTCAGTGCAAGGCAGCATGAGATACTGAAGGGAGCAGACACAGTAGATTGCCTCTCTTGTCTCTGACTTCTTCGGTGTACGGTACTTGTTGTCAAGGTTTTTAACATCCTGGGATAGACCAGTATCCCTTTTGATCTCAGATTCTCAGCTTCCAGTGAGGGCATCATTTTCTGGCTAATGACTGTGGCAAGATCCCAAAGCAGAGCTGTTTCTCCTACACTGGTGACTGGTCTGCTCCTCTTAGCCACCAGCTCTCTTAGATAAAGTGTCTGGTGTCATCTTTGTCCTGAGTCCTAAGGCCCCTCTTTCCACAAAGGGCGATACCTCTAACTTGCAGGAGTAAATCAGGAGCAGTTCAGCACAGGATGTTAATCATGTGTGGTTCTGTGCACATGACATTTCACCGTTAAAAAACAGAGGATTTCATGAAGTAGGTGTTACTGTAATTTTATATGTGACGTAATTTTGTATATGAAAGAAAATCGCCATCAGTCTTGCCATCAAGACGTCATGTGTCAATCACAAGAAGACTTCCTGTGTCTTCACAGATTTTCTATCTGTGGTTCTTAGCCAAGGGGGAGTAAAGAGACCCAGGCAGCCCCATACTCAGCAGACACAGTGAACTGGCTCTGTTCACACCAGGAGGAAGTTTTTCCCTAAACCAGCTGTGATACCAAAATCGGCCAGTCGTATTTTAGGCTTTGGAACATTCTTATTCATCAACTTAAAGAGTTTTAAGGCCAGAGAGCCAGCAAGGTTGGGTTTTAAACCCAGGTCTGCTCTGATGCCTGTGAGTTGTCCATGGTACCATGCTGCCTCTCTGTGGCTGGAAAGACAGACTCTGGACACTTTGAAGAGTAGCCCAGCCTTTCTCTGAGCCAGCCAGGACTTAGAGCTGGAGTGAAAAGAATTCTCACTGCAGATCACCTCAAGACTAGAAATACTGGTGGCCTTCTCAGAGTGATGTCATCATCAGGTCACACACTCATATGCGTTACAAGAATTGGGCTAGTCATTTCCCCCAAGTGGTCTGCATGACCCACCTGTGGCTAGGCTACAAATAAGCTGAGACCCGAAGGAGGGAGCACATTTTCATGTGGGTACCTTTTCACTCTGAAGGGCTCTCTGGCCATATCCTTCAGTCACTCTGGGCCAAAGCACCACTTGCCTGTTTCCCTCTTAGTTTTATATACCAAGAATGACTCTGTGGCAAAACACCGTGATCTGTGCTAAGCAATGAGTAGATGGACCTCAGTTGGGAAAAAGAAGCCAGAGTGAGGAGGTTTCCAGGACAGTTGGGATGAAGTGATCCTAGTAGCCCAAATCCCTTTCCTTTATCTCGTAACTTCTCCAGAATCCATTTTCTTTTGTTAAAATAGTATATAAACTCTCAAGTTTTCACTTTCTGTGAAGCTCCCACATGCATGTGAAATAAACCTTTTCTCCTATTAAAAAGAAAAAAAAAAAAAAAGAATAGGCATGGTGGCTCACACCTATAATCCCAGCACTTTGGGAAGCCGAGGCTGGTGGATCATGAGGTCAGAAGTTCAAGACCAGCCTGGCCAATATGGTGAAATCCCATCTCTACTAAAAACACAAAAGTTAGCTGGGTGTGGTGGCACACACCTGTAATCCCAGCTACTCCGGAGGCTAAAGCAGAAGAATCACTTGAACTTGGGAGGCAGTGATTGCAGTGAGCTGAGATCATGCCACTGCACTCCAGCCTGGGTGACAGAGCAAGGCTCCATCTAAAAAAAAAAAAAAAAATAGTTTCCAGGAAACCCGCAAATAGCATATCCATATTTGTACACCTTCTTCTTCCCTCTCAAAGAATGCCTGTCTAGGCCGGGCACAGTGGCTCATACCTTTAATTCCAGCACTTTGGGAGGCCGAAGGAGGAGGATTGCTTGAATCCAGGAGTTTGAGACCAGCCTGGGCAACAAAATGAGATCCAATCGCTACAAAAAAATTTTTAAATGAGCCTAGCATGGTGGCATGCACCCGTAGACCCAGCCAATTGACAGACTTAGACAGGAGGATCCCTTGAGCTCAAGAGTTTGAGGTTATGGTGTGCTGATTGAGTCACTGAGCCCCAACCTGAGCAACAGAGTGAGACCCTGTCTCAAAACAAGAATGTCTGTGTTACCTGTTTCTTTTTATTCACACCTTATTTTACTTTGTTTGCCCTTCTCCATGTCTGGTTTCTTCTGTCTATCCTCTTCTACCTCATTTAAATCAAGACTCCTTTCCAAAAGAAAAATTTTCCCAGGTGTCCTGTTGTGGTAAATAAGACAAGGAAAGAGCTCTGTGTCACAGCGTATTTATATCCCTTTGACTGCTGTCCCAAACTGAACCTGTTGACTTGGCCCACAGGAAATGATAGTGTTGTGGGGACCGTTGGCAAATAAATAAGTGCTATTGCCATACTTAAAGGGTTTTTTCCCTCAAATGACACAGCTGAAAGCAAGTGAGGTACCATCCTGGACCATTCCAGTGGTGACAGCATCTCAGCCATAGGAAAAAAGAAGAGTAGAGAGACTCTGATGTCTTAATAATCACCTCAGTTATGTATTGATGAGTGAGAGGGATGGGTGAGAAAGAGAAACAAGAGCCAGTTCACTGTGTCTGCTGAGTCGGGGCTGCCTGGGTCTCTTTAAGCACTCATAGGTGGGTGTTGAACAATGAGAACACATGGACACAGGGAGGGGAGCATCTCACACTGGGGTCTGTCAGGGGGAAAAAGGGGAGGGACAGTGGGGGGTGGGGAGTTGGGGAGGGATAGCATGGGGAGAGATGCCAGATATAGGTGATGGGGAGGAAGGCAGCAAATCACACTGCCATGTGTGTACCTATGCAACAATCTTGCATGTTCTTCACATGTACCCCCAAACCTAAAATGCAATAAAAAATATATTTAAAAAAAAATTCCCCTTGGCTAAGAACCACAGGCAGAAATTCTGTAAAGACACAGGAAGTCTTGATTGACATAGGAAGTCTTGATGGAAAAACTGATGGTGATTTCTTTTCATCAGGTATTTGTGTATGGAATGCTCTTACTATCAAAAAAAGTGGTTGGAATAGTCAATAGCTACATGGTAGTTTTAGTAATAAGTGGGTTATGAAAAGGAAGGATGATTTCCTATGTGGAGAATTGGAGAGCCATATAGCGTAAGGTCAGGTTGTACGGAGAGCGTAATGCCTGCATGTGTCCTCTAGGGGTCTGCGTTCAGCAACTCCGTGTCATTTGAAAACCTTAGCAATGTTCATTCTTTACAGTAAAGCTGTAAATCCCTTTTATAGCCAAATAATCCCTCTCTAGATGTCAACTTAGGTTATCATAGATAGTCATAGTGACCTTTCTTCGTAGATAAAGCCTTACTTCCACAGCTTCACTCACCTTGAATATTTCAGAGCTAACAACTTCCTTAGAAACTGAAATTAGGGCTTGAAGTAACATAGTTTTGTCCTGTTCTCTTGGGTGATTCTTTTCCTTTTAATTCTATTTTGAGATGATAATAGATTCAGAAGAAATTACACAACGTAGTACAGACAGGTCCATGTCACATCCTATAGGGCCGGTGGTAGCATCTGCATAACTAGGACAACGTCGAAACCAGGAAAGTGACATTGGTACAATCCACAGACCTTATTCAGATTTCCAGGGATTTTTGTTTTTTGTTTTATGTGTGTGTGTGTGTGTGTGTGTACGTGTGTACATGCACGCTTAGTTTTATGCAGTTTTGCCATATGTAGGTCTGAGGACTCACTACCAGTCAGGCCACAGAAAACTTCCATGTACAGAAAGATCCCATGTTGCCATTTTATAACCACACCTACAACCCCTCTTCCCTCCCCGCTTCCTGAATCCCTAGTTCCTGGCCATTGCTAATGTGTTCCCCATTTCTATAATTTTGTCATTTCAAAAATGCTATATAAATGGAGTTACATAATATATAACCTTTGGGTATGGTTTTCTTTACTCAACATAATTCCCCTGAGATCCATCCAAGGTATTGGGTGTATCCATAATTTGTCCTTTTTTATTGTTGAGTAGTAGTATAGCACAATTTAACCATTGAACCATTGGAGGACATCGGGGTTATTTCTGGGTTTTGGCTATTATAAATGAAGCTGTTATGAATACTCATGTACAGGTATTTTTTATAAACATAAATCCACAAATGACCAAAAATGAAATTACTGGATTGTATGGCACTTGCATGTTTATGTTTATAGAAAACAGGCAAATATTTTCCAGAATGGCTGTGACATTATGCATTACTGCAGCAGTGTATGAGAGATTCAGTTTCTCAGCTTCCTTACAAGAATTTGGTGGTACCTCTAATTTTTATTTTAACCGTTCTCATAGGCGTGTAGTGATATGGTCGTTTTCCTTTCATTTTCCCAATTGGCGATTGTTTTGACTGTGGCCTCACATAACACTAGTTTGATAAAGCTAAAAAGAACAGAGAAACGTCACTGTGCAAAGTTACCCTGCATTCATAGAGAGGCTGCAAAATCAGTTATAGCTTCATCTGTAATAGTACAAGTAGCAGTCATAGTAGTGCTCATGCTTTTTAGATAGAGTGTGACTATGTTGTGTTGGGTGGGAATTACAAGATTACTTGGATATAGTAATGGGACGTTGTTCCACAAGATGAAACCACTGAAATGTCTTTAGCAACTGAGTTAAAATAAATGATTATGGTGGTTCTTTGCTGCTATGATTTTTGAAATGGTAATATTTGTACTTTTGGAAAAGAAATGCAATGGAGAGTTAATTATTGTGATGTATACAGCTGCTTTCAGATATTTCTGACAACTGAGTTATGTCTTTTTCTCTAGCACCTCACTTCTGCTCTTAGTTACATGACCCTCAGACTGAGGAACCTAGTAGTGTCCTGTGAACCTAATGAAATTTTAAATGAAAATATTGAGAGTTCTTTTTAGCAGATGAATTTGTGGATTTCTCAGAAGGCTGAGTTCTCCAAGAGCTGAGTAAGGTTGTTTAGTCTCAGGCTGATGGGAGACATATATGCCCCTGAAGGTCACTAAGTTTTGGCCACAGAATACTAATGCCTCAAACACACAGTTTGCTCTTCTTAGTAGTTACTAAGTTGAATATTGGGTTAGCTTCACAATCACAAATGAGGTGAAAAAAAATCAAGAGGGCCATCTTCTGTTTCATGGGAAAAGGTGAGACCTATCAATGGGCTTTTTAATATGCAACCAGTTAATCTGCAGTCAGGCAAGGAGTACTCACGTCTTCAACCCACCGAAGCCTGCAGCAACTTTCTTTTGGAGAGTGAGAGGCATGGTTCTTCCAGTTTATCACCAAGTATGTCTTCCCACAACTGCTGCTTCCTGATCTGCCTAGAACCTGAAAGCAGTTGTTGGGGAAGGAGTATGTGATTGGACAAAAGGAAGAGAAGCTTCCCTACTCAACCTGTTAGTACTAACAAAATTAATTATATTTCCTGCAAAATTATTGGAAAATACTATTCTGTTTGTTCTCATGCAGAAAATGTGGCTACATTTTTGCAAATCAGAATGTGAAATCAGGGTGGAAACAGATGCAAGATACCAATTGTTAGGGATTCCTGAATTCATTCCCAGCAATAAGCTCTACCTGGGATTTGTTGTGACCAAGGCAAGAGACATAACAATAATGACTTTTGCTTTAGGTGGGAGATCTAAAAGCCAGACTTGCCTCTCAAGAAGCCGAGTTGCAACTGAAAAATCATGATGCCGAAGCTCTGATCATGAAGATCGGACTTCAGACAGAGAAAGTGAGCCGGGAAAAGACCATCGCTGATGCTGAGGAGCGAAAGGTCAGGCTAATTCCACCATTTAGAGTGCTGAGCTATATTTAGCACAAAATAAACCTTGGTAGGTGAACAATTTTGAACAACTTCTTCTCCAGGGAGCATAAAGTCTAAGGAATTATTATAGTTACACATGTAACAGCATTTCACACCATGATTACCACTTGACCTTTCTTTACATTATGCATTTCCCCAACCTTTTAGCTCTTTTAATGATATGAAAGAACAATAAATACTGAGCTCATTCAAGCATATAATGGATGTGGATCTTGAACATCATGCCTATTTGTAATACAGTAAAGGTCAGGAAGTCACCTCTGAGGTTTTTTAAAGGTTTCCACTTTTAAGGCAAATTGAACAACTCAATTGTTAACAAAGCCCATTCCATCACTTTGCAAGATGGTTTTCAAATCTTGCATTTTAATAATACAACTGGAGTTTATTATTAAGTCCTAAGCTAAATTTGTTCTTTTTGATTCGACTGAGACCCTGGCATTCTGTAATGTGCTTTATTGTTGGAAATAATTTCTTTTAAGATTATGTAGATTATGCTTTCTTTCTACTCAGGGTTCTAGCAATTCTGAAATAAATACAATGTCTTTTGTCATCATCTTTTTCCAAAACATCAGCTACAAGTGGAAGACATTGTTTTGTACATCTGACTGATTTCTTAAAAGAAATATCATAGTAAACAGAAACATTTTAATACATGTTTAAAAATTGAGTGTACATGTGTAAGGTAAAAATTTCTTATTTTAGAGAACAGATTATAATCAGGGCCTAATTAAGAAAAAGTTATGAGTTGTGAACATACTCATACCCATTGGATCAGCAGTGATTATGCCATTTTTTCTTGTATTTTAGGGTACTTGAAAATATTTGAGTTTTCCAGTAGTGTTGCCATTCATATACAAATGAATTGTTTTGCTTTTTTTCCTAATACATATGGAGCATGTTTTTCTTGCACAACTAAAGACTTGTACTTGAACATCAAAACTAGAAACAGTTTTAAGAAACAAGATTATGACATTTAAAATGGAAAATAAGGCACATTTGGCATGATCAAGGAGCATATCATTCCTATTTAGAGTCGTAAGGGTTTCTGTTGAGTTGCAGTAAAGTGGAGACTGTCCCTAAAAGTATATTATTGGGCTGGGTGCAGTGACTAATGCTTGTAATCCCAGCACTTAGGGAGACAGAGGCAGGAGGCTATCTTCAGCCCAGGAGTTGGAGACCTGTCTGGACAATATAACGATACCCTATTCTCCATAAAAGAGGGGCAAAAAAGACAAAGTATATTATTATATTGAGCAATTAGGTATCATACATGATGTAATTACCTGAGCTAATTCCACCCAGGGAATGTTTTTCAAGCATTACACAAACGTGTGATAGTCTAGTAGTTATTATATCATAACCTACCATCACAGATACTTGTTGGAAAACTTAAAATGTGAATACTGTAGGAGGTTTTTTTTTTTTTTTGCATTTTTACGTGTGAATTCTTAAGGAAAACTTACCCTCATAAAAGGAGAAAGAAGTTTTAGCAAATTAGAACTCATCTGACAGGTCGTTTAGTGAAGTTCTTTGAACACAAAGAAGGGACATACTACTTTTAATATTTAATCTATACCAAGACATAAATATAATACTTCTAAACATTTTCACTTTATCCATAGAGCTTAGTTTAATTATAAATAACAAATATTAACTGAACATCTGCTTTTTCACCAGGTACTCTTGGAGACTATTAGGGATATTTGACAAGCAGAGTGCTCTCATGTAAACTACATTGCCATGGAAAAGACTGACAGGAGACATGTTACACATTGCGAAGCAGGATATTTCAAGATAGATGCTCTGATGAAAATCAAGTAGAGAACTATTGTTAATTGGATATGGAAGGAAGTTCTTTTGTAATTAAACTAGGTAGCATCTAGAAACTCATCAACACTTGAGTCCATGCTGTGGGCTCACATTCGTCATATGTCCAACAATGTGGTAGATACTACACTATGGCATACTAAAGGGGGTGAATATGGACTGTTTTGGTCCTATGAAATTGAGGTCTCATGTCTTTACACATAGCAGTAATTTAAAAGCAACAGTGCATAGCTCACAAACTACAGAACCACATTTAATATGACTAAACAAATGTTGGGATTCGAGACTGTCTTGCTGTGTGTCTTGACAGCCCATATAGAGAAGCAGGTTGAAATCATTGCTTCAAATGTATAAGATAATCAAGGGCAATTTGAACCATTGGTATTGCCAACAATGACTTCAAGTCACACAAGCATCATAAGCCTGTGAAAATTAGTTCTTCTTCCATCTTTCTTTGGCTTCTCAGCTCCAAATTCTAAACTGCTAAGAATCCTCTGACTGCTTCCAAACTGTTTTTTCCCTTGAGTAGACTGGAAGCCTTCGTGAGTAGAGGCACCTTCTAAATTGAAGCACTCATATCATGTCTTCCAAAGTTGAACATCAATCTTGATTTGGAGTGGCTATCGGTTTTTGTGTGTATTTCTGTTCTGAATGTGGGTAGGCCTGGGTTTCAAAGAATCATAAGGAAATTCTTATAATCCAAAGGCAGGTAAGTGCACTGTATCAGTTTGCTAAGGCTGCCATGACAAAATACCACAGATTGGGAGACTTCAACAATAGAAGTTTATTTTCTCGAAGTTCTGGAGGCTGGAAGTCCATGATCAAAGTACTGGCAGGTTTGGTTTCTCCTGAGGCCTTCTCCTGTGGTTTGCAGAGGGCCACCTTCTTGCTATGTCCTCACATGATCTTTTCTCTGTGATTACTTCTCTGATGTCTCTTGTGTGTGTCCAAACTTCTCACCCCAATCGGTTTGAATCAGGGCTCACCCTAATGACCTCAGTTTAACCTCATCACCTCTCTAAAGGACTTATTTCCAGATACAGTCATATTCTGAGCTTGAGTCTTCAACATGAGAATTTTAGGTGGACACGATCTAGCTCATAACAAGCGGTTATTGGGACTTTATTCTCCTTTTCCTCTTCCTGTGATCATCACTAAATCATAAAAGAACATCTGCAAGGGGCTGTTGACTAATACAAGGCAGAGACTTTCTGGTCTACTCAAGGAGGGGGAACTGTCTCCAGATTCCTGCTTTAACTTACACTGGTAAGGGGAAAGCACATCCTCTAGGCACTCCATGCAACTCTTGTCCCGTTTAATAGTTTGAGCCTTGCTGACCACTGCCTAGGTGCCATTGGACAAAGGAAGTTGCTCACTAGCTTACCAGCTCATGGAGATACACAGAATTTTTACCCTTCCAGTACTGCACCTTAGGGTGAGAAGTGTTGAGGATGAGAAATAAGTTGACCAACCTGAGAATTTTCTTCGTTTGTATGAGTGGATTTTAATGCTCAAGATTGTTTTGTTTCTAAAAATTGCCCGAAAGAAAAGCACTTCACTAACAGTAAAGGAGTCAGAAAAGAGTAGCAGCTCCTAGGCTGATAGAAATAGCACTTTAGCCAGGTGCAGTGGATTACACACAGCCTGGGCAATATGGTGAAACCCCGTCTCTAAAAATACAAAAATTAGCTGGGCATGGTGGTGCATGCCTGTAATCCCAGCTACTTGGGAGGCTGAAGCAGGAGAATCGCTTGAACCCAGGAGGCAGAGGTTGCAGTGAGCTGAGATTGTGCCACTGCACTCTAGCCTGGGTGACAGAGCGAGACTCCATCTCAAAAAAAAAAAAAAAAAAATTTTTTTTAATAAACCTGAGGTGATAACGCTTTCGCCCACATAAACTTTCTTTTATCGGTGGCAGTGTTCTGCAGCATATTGAAAATCTTTGTGGTCCATTCCTGGAAGCTTTTGAGGGTTGTGGTTTTGGGGTAGTTCTCATTAAGCATTCAGGGTTTTCTTATTTACATTAACGATAGCAGTGTGTGTGTTAGCAGGAGGCTTGTATCTACCCTGAACCAATTATGTTCATAAAAAGTGCAGCACACAGCAAAATAATTGTTAATCAGGAGAAGGGTAATTACTGCTAATAAAGCTGTAGTAGACAACATAATTTGTTGTAAGCAGTGTTTAATTTTATGGTATAGTTAAACGTGTTCATTTCAAACACATCTGAAGAAATATACTTTTGTTCACACTTTATATTCCACAATCACCATCACTACAGGGACCATCCCCCATGATGGCTAGATCCTGGTGGCCAGTGCCACAGCTTTGAAACTCAAATTTCTACTGCATACTAAAAATTAACTTTTCCTGGCCTTTCACATTCTATAGGTATCATAAGGGAAGGAGAATAAACCACCCTCCATCCTCGCCTCCTCGTCTCTGCTTCTCATTTTGGTTTGGTTCAAGTTGACCAGTATGACCTTCCTCTAGATTATATATCATGTCAGAAGGCCAATGCAGCGCCCTCTGTGGACTGGGAAGAGGGGCCACTGGACCCACCAGAGGAGAGTGGGTATCAGTGTCGTTCCAGTACCGAAGGCAGAGGTGGACTCTTGCATCTGTGGTTTCTTACCATGTCTGTGGAGAAACCAGTAATTAGTCTTCACTAAAATTTTATTTATAGGTAGGCATGCAATCCATGACCACAGAACAGCATATCTTCTAGCCAGTTGAACAAAAGAGCCTTAAATCTTTTCTTTAGGAATAGCTAACATGGCTTCTAAGCAAAAGTTAGCAAAAAATGAGTGAATCCTAGTGAGAATATTTTGTGGTCTAGGTTGCTAAGCTAGCCCAGATGTTTATCCAGGACTCTCTGAAAAAGAAAACTGAAGAACAGAGGAATCACTTAAACTTGCTTTTACTATTAGTGGTACCTTATAATTAAATTAGTCAAAGCTTTTCTTGAAGCATTTTGGAACTCGAATCCATTTATGTTGAGATTTGTTACTGTGTGTTCTTTACATTTACAAAACTTTGTATACATACTATGTCTAAAGGAAAATTAGACTGTTTAACAAATTTCTCACCTGTTCAAAGTACCAGGGAAATGAATTATTTAACAGTGCATCTGAGTCAACCTCCATTTTTTCTTTAGCGATATCTGCAATAATAATTTACGTATTATGTGGGTTTGTGTGCTTTTCCTCTCTAATTAGGTGACAGCCATTCAGACTGAAGTGTTCCAGAAACAGAGGGAATGCGAGGCTGACTTACTCAAGGCTGAGCCTGCGCTGGTGGCTGCTACAGCTGCACTCAATACACTCAACAGGGTAAAGATGATTTTTCGGTCCCTGAGTTTCCTCAAAGTAATATTTAGGGGTTATTAGAGTTTGAGTAACTGAGCTGAGTGTGTGGCCCATGCAGCCAAAAAGTGTTTTGAAAGGAAAGAGACGCCCATGAATTTCTTTTTTGTTGTTTTGAGAGAGTCTGCTCTGTCGCCCAGGCTGGAGTGCGGTGGCATGATCTTGGTTCAGTGCAACCTCTGCCTCCTGGGTTAAAGCGATTCTCCTGCCTCAGCCTCCTGAGTAGCTGGGATTATAGGCGTGTGCCACCACGCCCAGCTAAGTTTTGTATTTTTAGTAGAGACGGGGTTTCACATGTTGGTCAGGCTGGTCTTGAACTCCTGACCTCATGATCCACCCACCTCGGCCTCCCAAAGTGCTGGGATTACAGGTGTGAGCCACTGCACCCAGCAACACCCATAGAATATTAAAGTTGAAACAAACCTTTGAGGTCGATTTTACGGTTCCACTTCTTTTCCCCATGCAGGACTCTGTCATACGGCACCCCAATAAGCAGTCTCCTTTTGAATATTTCAAACCCTATGGGATTTATACTCTTATGAAAGGCAGCTGGATTGTTGGTAACTGGATTTGACGCAAATCCGATTTTTCATATCATGTGTTGCTTTAAGAACTAGGCGAGGCATTCTTTATTTCCTCTGGAATAATATAAAGAGTAGCACTGATGAGAGAGCCTCAGGGAAAGAACAATGGGAGCAACAATACCTAGGTTTGGTCCCCACCATTTCTTTGAGCTTCATGTTCGTAAAATGTCCCTAAGCATTCAAATTCTTAGAATATTCTGTGTTCATCACAAGCATATTGTTAGGGAAAGTGAAATGGCAGCCAATGTTTTTTTAAGAGCCTGCAGCTAATCTCATCCTGGGGTCCTCGCCTAGACCGCTAGGGAGAGCTCAGGAAATCACTGGGCCTGAGATTCTTAAGATTCCATTTGAGAACGTAAAGAATCTAGACTTTCACTGTTCCTCATAGAAATACTGAATTCCTTTTTTAAGTATTTTTTGAAGAAAACAATTTTGACTGTGAGTAAAGAGATACTTACATTGGTATTTCTTATAGTATTTCCATAAAACCGAAAAATTTTAAATGGAAACATAGCATGACAGAGCTCTGATTATTAGACATTCAAATACCCTGCTGCCGTTAAAATAATACTGTTAAATGCTATTTAGCAATCTGAGAAAATAACCGTGATGTATTAAGAGAATAAAGCAGATTATAAAATAGGGTATTTTATATGAGTAATTCTTTTGATAAGAATATGTGTACAGAAAAAGATTGGAAAAAAGGGTAATGGGTTTTCCCTGAGTAATGGAATATATATTTTTTATTGTGTTTCTCTAAATTTGCAGATTTTTCTCTGCATAATTGCTCTTTACTCAGGTAAAATAAATTAGCACTACTTAAAAGATAAAGCTGTATGTATTTATAAATTATAAAAAAAATTGGTTAGCCAGCTCTCATTTATTATTAGCATATTTTAAAAGTCTTTGTTTTTGTTCTTGCTTTCAGTCTCTTTCCATTCTTTGTAATTATTTACCAAATAAATGGCAGTTTCTGATAAGGGAGCAGAATCAGGTTCAACATTTGATAAGGTTTTATAAGCAAAAATTATTATGCAACACATAAAATATCACAGAAAATACGTGGTTGGTAGTTTTTGTTTTTTAAATCATGTATTAACTATCACAAGCCTATATAAGCTTCTTATATGTGCTGGTTCCTACCTCAAAGTATTTGCCCTGATACATATAATTTATACTATTAATATCATCTGTTGGACTAATCAGTGGTCTGACCTGAGGAGATCAAGGAGTAGAGAAGAAGGTTCAGCCTATCTTGGCCGTCTCCCAGTTGAGAGTCCCTGTAATGTAATGGAAAATATTTCTTACTTGTACACGCAAGACAGAAAAATGAACCTAAGAGACACTGAATTAAGGAATTATGTGTCTGGGAGTGGCTTGGTTAAGATGCAAATCTATTACATAGTGGGATAAAACCTATAAATATCTTACAACATATATACACATATATGTACATGTATGTATATATATATGCATATATACATGTATGTATATATGATATATATATATTTATGTATATATACACACATATGTATACATACACCACCCCCACACACACACACACACATATCTCCTGGCCTTAGTGACTCCGTGAGCAGGGCTCTGCAGGACTGATATACAGATCATTTTTCTTGGAAGCAAAAAGGGCAGTGATGTCTCCAGAGAATCAGAGAAGTGCCCAGCACAAATTGAACCTCCTGAAGTTCCAAGCTGGAGTCCCCAGGTAGAAAAGAATTGCCAAATTGAGACTGGTCTGATACAAAGACATGGGAGGCCACTAAAAACTAGCTTGGCAACTTACAGAGTTAATCCAAACCTCCCCTAATCCTGTATGTGTATGTGTATGTGTATGTGTATGTGTATGTGTATGTGTATGTGTATGTGTATGCTTTTTTTTCAGGTCAACCTCAGTGAGCTGAAAGCCTTTCCCAACCCCCCCGTCGCAGTTACCAATGTTACTGCAGCCGTGATGGTCCTTCTGGCTCCTCGGGGAAGAGTGCCCAAAGACCGAAGCTGGAAAGCAGCCAAAGTCTTCATGGGAAAGGTATCAGCTCAACCTGGCAAGATGAAAATCCTAACAATTTCCATACCGTTTTCAGTACTGTGGCTATCCTTAATAGCAAAAGATGTTCCAGTCAGAAGAAATCATCTTAATAGTTGCTGAATGTGATCCACTGTATATATTTTCTAGACTTAACATTTTTTGTTTGCCAAGTTGGAGGTTAGCTTGGGGTTATGTGGCATACCTAAGTCAATGCCAGCAGCAGGTGGAAGGTTGCTAATTATTTGCAAAATTATGAAAGCAGTTTAGTGTAGGAGGGAGAAAATTACATGGATTTCTTAGGTTGGAAAAATGTTACTAATGCGTAAGAAGGTGAAGCACAGGGGCTTTTTGGTGTGTTTTTGCTCTTTCTTTTCTGCCTTTCTTTTCTTCAAAATGTGAATGCCTCCTGTGCCGGGACTGAATATTTTACCCTGGGATAGAAGAGATTTTAAAAGTGTCCATTGCTAATTCTAACTTAATGCTATAAAGACGGAAGAAGTCAAACAGTAGGATAAATGCAGCTTGCCAATTTTGCTTTTGTAATGTGAGTCCTAAAAGCTGATTTTAACTTTTGATCTTGGAATTTTCTCTGCACCTAAAATGGGTTCATTGCAAAAAGTCTTTTTGCTTTGCAGGTTGATGATTTTTTGCAAGCATTAATTAACTATGACAAAGAGCACATTCCAGAGAACTGTCTAAAAGTGGTGAATGAACAATATTTGAAAGACCCAGAGTTTAATCCACACCTGATTCGAACCAAATCTTTTGCAGCAGCTGGCCTCTGTGCCTGGGTCATCAACATTGTTAAATTCTATGAGGTATCAATTCTATACTGATTGTTTACAGGAATTATCCACAAAGGGCCACAGACACATCAATTTCTAGGTCTGCAAAAAGAGTAAAATCTGTTATTTCATTTTCTGAATAAGAATATATAGTTCTAAGAATAAGACATAAGCATGTCACGGTAAACAATTCTCTACAGGAGGATATTTGAAATGTTAGAAACTATCTTTTCTTTTGTGGGTAGAGTGGCTACTTTAGATCAAAGAGCAGTAATTAGATAAAAACTTAGATATGAATTTTACTTATTTACACTTAAATATTCAATTCATGTTGACTTGAAACAACTGCAAATCTGAATTCACATCAAATTAAATGTCCCTTCTCTCAAAGCAATATTCACACCATGTGTATTGTTGATACAGTAAGATGAGAAAATAACCATTTCTTTGCTTCAGTATTTTAATTATAGGTAAGATTTTTGCCTATATGTGATCTAATCTAAAATTTATAGTTTTTGGCGATATATCAATAAATTATAATTCCACTTAGTCATTTATTTATCAAATATTTATTGCCGACCAACTGCATTCCAAGCGCTTTGCAGAGTACTTGATCTACAAAGAGAACAGTGCATGGCCCACGACTCTGAAGAACTCTCATTTTTGTCTTGGAGGGTTGTATGTTATGTTCGTATATGGAATCACTGAGAAAAAGTCAAAATTGTCAATTCAGTTCCCAAAGTAATTTTCACAAATCCACGTTATTTCCTTTATACTGTGGGGCCCACAGGGATATGACTCTCTTGATCTCTCTCTCTCTCTTTAGTGGAAATCTTCAAAAAGGAAGAGTTTAGCCAGTTGTGGTTGATGCACAGCTTCTCTCTATAGTAAAATGCCTCAGCCCAGTCTTCTGCTTGTACCGTAGGTGGAATGGCAAGCATAGATCTTGACTGTGGCTGCATTCTGTGTTATTTTGCTATGAAATAGGAAAGAAAATTTAATTTCCTTCCTCTCTCCCCATCAGCAGAAAAACTGATGCACCTAAATTCTCAAATTGTCCATTCAAACAACATGTGCCTAAGGTGATCAGGAATTTAGAAAAGAAGGCGACAGTGTGGTTAATATTGTGTGATAGCTTCCACTCTCCTTTCTGTGTTGAGACTTTGTCCACAGTTATTTTCTGCCTTAAAGGCTAGACGTGATCTCAACTTTGGCTATAGTTCTTGCACAGTGCAATTTCTAGTAATATGAGAAGTATCTCCACATTTTATGACAAATTGATTTCAGTATCTTAATGGCGTTTGACTTACATAGCATTTTATGCAAGTACTTGTAACTCTAAGGTCCAGAATAAATAGGTAAAATAATGGTGGAGCAGAGAGCATGTGGAAGCTATGTAGATTGTGCTCTGCCTTTAGGTGGCACCATGTCTGAAAAATAACAGACTAGGTGTGGTGACATACACCTGTAATCCCAGAGCTTTAGGAGACTGAGGTGGGAGAAACCCGTAAGACCAGCCTGAACAACATGGGAAGACCCCATCTCAATAAAAAAGAAAAAAGAAATTGCTAATGAATTAGAGATTTTAATTGTAAAGCTTCCATCCTATCTAGGATTGAATTTACTACGTCCCCTCTTTCTATCTTAATTCATGAATTTTCAGGTCTACTGTGATGTGGAGCCGAAACGCCAAGCATTAGCCCAAGCAAACTTAGAATTGGCTGCAGCTACTGAAAAACTAGAGGCTATCAGGAAAAAGCTTGTGGTAAGTACAAACTATGACACTGAAAAGGTTCCCAAGAGGTGTTTCCTGCCTCCACCATAGGATTTCACCCTCAGACAGCACCATACCAGAGCCCTATCAAACAAAAAGGAATTTGATCTTCCGTGAGTGTATTTCCTTAGATACCATTCAGTAGGTATTTCTTATCTACTCTATGCTAGACCCTGAACTGGGAAAGTGCAAATGTTCATGGTTTCTACAGCTAAGAAACATTTGCAGTCTCAGAGTGGAAAGGGGAGGGCAGCACATCGTAATTCCAGGCAGGGCTTCTGGAGTCAGACTGTCTGGTTTATGTCTTAGCTCCGCTGTCTACTGTTGCATCCCATACAAGGTAGTTAACCTCTGTGAGCCTCTGTTTTCTCGTCTGTGAAATAGGTCTTATAAAAATATGCCTCTCTCTCTTTCTTCCTTTCTTTTCCTTTATTTTATGTCCGGATGATCTGTTTGTTACTGAAGGCGGGGTGTTGAAGTCCCCTGCTCTTACTGTATTTCAGTCTAGCGCTCCACTTTAATCTATTCGTGTTTGCTCTATATACTTTTCTTTGAACAAGCTTTCTGCAGCTTGCTCTTTTTAAACTCAACTTCAGTGACTGTTAGATGTCTTTTGAGGTCATTCTCTGTAGACATTTGTTATTTTCATTGTTTTTCCTTTTGTCACCTGTGTATTTTCAAATAGTCTGTCTTTGAAATTACTAATTCCTTCTTCTGCTTCACTCATTCTGCTGTTTAAAGCCTCACATTTCTTTTTTACTTCGGTTTTTTCTCAGTTCCAGGATTCCTGTTTCATTTTTAAAAGATTATTTCAGTCTCTTAAACTCCTGATAAATTTCTGAATTGCTTTTCTGTGTTATCTTAGAGCTGGCTGAGTTTTCTTAAACTACTATTTTGAATTATCAATCTGAGAGCTCTCATATCATCATCTCATTAGAGTTGGTCATTAGGTCCTTGTTTTGTTTGTTTGGAGAGGTCATGGCTCCCTGTTTGCTGCTGTTTCTTGTGGACATACATCTATGGCTTTACATGGAAGGATTAGTTATTTTTTCCTGTCTTTGCTGATTGGCTTATTTTGGTCTTTCTGGAGTATGTTTGCTTAGAGGTTATTTGCGGTCATCTGTTGAGTTCCTTAATTCTAGATCACTGCTTCTTTTTCAGCACTATATTGTACATTAAGCCCAGGTTTGCCTTGACTCTTAGAAATGTTTGAAGTACTGACAATCCTGAATTGGGGGTAAGGGGTCCCAAAGAAGATACTCTGGCTTTGTGGGAAAGCTGGCTAGGGGGGTTTGTGCCCAGAAGACCCATGGAGTGTGCCTCCTACAGCGTGGTGCTGTTGAACGGCCACTGATTTGGCGTCTCCTTTGGCTGAGATAAAGAGCAGCGTTTCATGATACTCCTTGCAGAAAATACTTGACCAGTTTCTCTGTTATTCCACACACCCTACACATCAGTGTACAGTTCATCCTAATGTGTACTTTCATTTCCCTTCTGTCTTCCACACTATGAGCTCCTTAAATTCTTTTAGGTTTTTATGTCTACCACCTGGCACATGAGAGGAACTTGAAGGCTATTAGTTAAATTAACAAACAACCATATTTTATATTTTAATTGAAAGGTTCATTTGTTCTAGTTGAAGGACTCACTTTCCTTTTAACAATCAACAAGCATTTTGTAACACTGGACTAGGCACTGGAGTCAGAGGGACACAGAAGGCTCAGTCCCTGCTCTGAAAAATCTTACAGATTTACTAAATGCTGTTTAATTCGCTAAGTGCTGTCGAGGGAAGTTGCATTGGCTGTCATTGGACCACAAAGAATGGAGTTGATCAGTTCTGCAGGTGAGGATGGGGTTGGATGCTCAGGAAAGGTTTGGAGGAGGAGTTTCCTCTTGAAACAATTCTTAAAAGATGAGTAGGTTTTCACCCAGAAGATAGGGAAAGGGCATTTCATGAAGGAGCACTGAAAAAAGGTTAAGTATTCTGTGGACAATGAGTAGCTCAGTATGGCTGAAGAATAGAGTATAAAGGTCACTGTGTAGATCACTTGTGGTGAAAAGAGAGGCAGGGACATGATCACACAGGAATTTGGAAGAGGTTGGTTAAGAGGTAAGTGTTTGTCCTATAGGCCAAAAGATCTTAAGCTCCCTAACATTGAAGACTCCTCTTAAGGCCAAAAAAAAAAAAAAAAAAGTCCAAGACAGTCATGAATAGTAGTTGTATTTTCCTTTAACCATGTTATATAGACAGTGCTTAAGGCAAACATAGATTCAGTGGACCCCAGCAGAATAAACTAGCCCCAGTAGGGATCTGGGAGCCATATATGAGAACTGACACCGTCGGACAGGGAGAGCCATTGAAGAACTGTAGTTGGGGGCAGGAGGGATAAACTGATCACGTTTGTCTTTTGAAAAGATAAGTCTGAACCAGCAAACAAAGGGGAAGAGACTGGAAGCAGAATGAACATGGATGAGGGAAGCAGAATGGAAACAGAAGAAAGTCAAGGAGAGACACTTGGGTTATAAACAGCTTATACACTGAGTACAGAATGATGATACCTGAAAGAGCAAGAAAGAGATGGTTAGGAAGGTGAATGAGGAGCCAGGAGAAATTGGTGTCTGGGGGCCAAGGGAGGGAAAGGAACCATCACCTGGAACAGAGTAAAGAGGCTGGATACCACAGTGCATCTGAGCACAGGCTGTGGGGCCAAACATCACTGTTACTTCCTAGCCCAGTACTTCCCAGCTGTGTCACCTTGAGTAACTTCTTTGCCTCTTTGACTCTAATTTCCTCACCTATAAAATGGAAACAATCTCTCTGAGACGTACCAAACTAATCAAATGCATCAACACATGTGAAATACTTAGAATAGTGCTGGGCGCATGCTACAGGATCAATAACTGTGAGTTGTTATTTTATTTATTTATTTATTTTATTTTATTTATTTTTTGTTTACAAACAATGATTAGTAACTTGAGAGAATAAAGCTTGTTTACCAGATTCATAGGTGGTTTGTATCACATGTTTCAGTAAAACGGTAGAGAAGAACAAAGAAAAAAGTGATAGAAATACACGATTAAAATAGATGAAGGAAAGAATCGGTGGTGAGAAAAGAACAGCAAGAATAGAGTTTTCTATAGAGAAAATTTTTTTTTGGAAAACAAGGAGAAAGATACAAGCTATATTAAGCCACCCTCAGAAAATATTTTGGAAACCTAATCTTATTTTAGAGTAAAATCATCTTGATGATTATATATTTGCTTTGAAAATTTTTTCTAGTACATGTACAGTTGACACATTTATGTTCATGACTGTATTCGTGTGAGACACTAGCACTCCCTTGAAATCTCTGATTACATATAAAGCAGTCAGTGTGAGCTCAAATCAACAGCTCAGCATTCCTGTGAGGGTAATAGACTGTCACCTTTGAGCATGCTTGGAATGCTGGCTCTTACACCAGGGTAGTACTTATTCCTGGTGAACATTCACTAATGCCCTTAAAAGTTACATGCCAAGGGCCAACTTTTACCCAAACATTTGCCATGAAGTTGATTATGTTTCAGCTAAATGAAAAAGATGAACCGAAGTGAATTTGTATCCCATTTGAAGTGAACCCCAGTGATATCTGCACAGCAAGCTAACTCACCATGTGCTTGCTGAATGCGCTGTGCCGTATTTTACGTGCATTAACACACATTTGATTCCATAGCACACGTACCTATGAAGTGGGTGTTAGTAGGAGTAGCACCATTTTGCAAATGAGAAAAAAAAAACTCACAGACAGTGAATAATGAGCCCACACTACCAGGGCCAATAAGAGGCAGAGGGACTAGAACCACGACATTCATTCATTCATTCATTCATTCATTCATTTATTTGAGACAGTCTCGTTCCATCACCTGGGATGGAGTGCAGTGGCATGATCTCAGCTCACAACAACCTCGTTCCCTAGGTTCAAGCAATTCTTGTGCCTCAGCCTCCTGAGTAGCTGGACTACAGGCGTGTGCAACTGAGGGAAGGTGTTGTCTTTCTGGGTCAAGAAGGGGGGTATAATTTTAAGGGCAAGAACTTCCCAGCACCATGCCCCCCTGCCATCTCTCTCTATCCAGGAGATTTAACGGTCTCTGTTCACGGGTGCGGGAAGAATTAAAAAGTCAGTCACTCCAGCAGAAGTTCTTAGGAACTCCTTTCATTGGCCAGAGGTCTTGGAGAAGGTGGGGTTCCTCCCAGGTTAAAAGTCCCCTTCTTCCACACCCCTTTGGATTCCATGTTTGGATCCCCTTCCACACACTCTCTCTCTCATGTGGAAGCTCTCTATCATCTTCTCCTTTTTTTCCTCCTCCTCCACCTAAAATGAAATCACTTTTCTGCAACACTTTGGAGTCTGGCATTTACTGCGCACTGCGCCGTGGTCTCCTCTCCCATTCTTGGGGGAGTGATAGACCAAGAACCTGGAGAAACGTCCTCTCAGGGGAACTGAGGGCTCCCCTGAACCCCAAAACCCAGAAACACCACCACACCCAGCAAAATTTTTTGTATTTTTAGTAGAGACAGAGTTTCACCATGCTGGCCAGGCTGATCTCAAACTGCAGACCTCAAGTGATCCACCTACCTCAGCCTCTCAAAGTGCTGGGATTACAGGCGTGAGCCACTGTGCCTGGCAGAACAAAGACATTTTTAAACTCAAAGCTGGATACTGTTAACTATACAGTTTACCAGGTGTGATCTGACTTGGAAGCCTAGAAGTATCTGCTCTCTCTCTTCACAACTGGACTTCCTCAAACATCTCTTTTGTGAAATGCCTTCCATTAAATTGGTCGAGGACTCAGAAGGCTTGAGTTCATTGCCTTGTGTTTTCACACACTAGCTAGTGAAACTATAGCAAATCTCTCCACTGATCTTTGTCTCGGTTTCCTCACCTGCAAGTTATATAAGGCATTGTCTGCTTTTTTCACCTTCATTCTCCAACAAGCATACGGTAGAGTTTTTCCGAGGCTGTATGACATGCAGCAACCCAACAGGCTGAACGCAGTAGCAGGTATAAGAATCTCACAGTCTTCTGTTAATTAAGACATTAAAATAAGGTTTGCAAAAGTCTAAATGCCATTTCTTCATTAATTTTGTTTGGTAATATTTTTAATCATGTATGCTAATATATGGTGAGTTTATTAATATAAAATAATTTTTTAAATCAGTTTTAACTTACACTGTAACTATTACTTGATATCATCTCTATGAACCGGTACCCTTTAGGGTTCTGAATGTAAAAGAGTTTTGAGACGAAAAATTTTGAGAACCATTGCCTTCCACTGTCCTAGGTATTATTATATGAATCATCAAAATTAATCCTCAGAATAACCCCTTTGAGCTAGGTAACATTATTAATGCAATTTTTAAGTTAATGAAACTGGCCAGGCGCGGTGGCTCATGCCTGTAATTCTAGCACTTTGGGAGGCTGAGGTGGGTGAATCACCTGAGGTCAGGAGTTCAAGACCAGCCTGGCCAACATGGTGAAACCCCATTTAAAAAAAAAAAAAAAGATAATGAAACTGAAGCATAGAGATTGTGAATAGCCCCAACTTGACACTGCTTAGCTGGTAGCAGCATCCAAATACGAACCCAGGAGTCTGATGCCAGAATCTTCATGTGCTTCTGTGTTTCGTAAAACTGTAAGTACTCTTAGTGACCCACATCAGACCTGCAATATTTTTATTTTAATCTTATTTCTAACTGATGATGTATAATAGCTCCAGTTCTCATAAATTTGATGCCATTTTGCATATTAATCTTACATTTGATGTATATACATATTTATGTATATATACATACTGCTTTAGCAATATAAAGTAATAGTGAAATAACTACGTCATTGGAAAATACAGTCTGTCTCTATTTTTTTGTCTCTAAATTATTAATAGGTTATATTCTGCAGGTTTTCTTGTTGAAGTTACTTTGCATGCATCTATAAAAGCAGTGTTGTAAGTCCTATTAGGTTTGTTGGATCTTATGCAAGGTAGCATAGTGAGGAGTCTCACAAGCATTTGACATTTTAGTCCAGACTCCTTGACTATAAGTGTTACAAACTCATTAAAAATACCTTAGCCAAAAAGGACACGAAGACAAACTCACGGACAAAAAATGAGCAGGGGCTCCAAGAGATCCAGGAAACAAGAAGCTGCCGTGAGCTTCTCTTGGAGTCTCTCTAGGGCTGTGTGACTTCTCATCTTGCTTCTCTTTGTATATCCCTTTCATCCTTTTCCCTTTCTCCACAATGGTTTCCTCTATTTTTTGTCCCCTGGTGGAAGTTGTTTTCTCTCTAAATGAAGCCCTCTGATTCATATTTTCTCCCAGGCCTTTTAATGCTAAAGACACTGGATTATCTCTGAGTTTCATTCCCAACCTCCAGAAGAGAAAAATGTGGGCCAGGCTCAGGGGCTCACGTCTATAATGCCAGCACGTTGGGAGATGAGGTGGGGGGAATCACTTGGGGCCAGGAGTTCAAGACCAACCTGGCCAACATCGGGAAACCTCATCTTCACTAAACCTACAAAAATTAGCTGGGCATGGTGGTGCACACCGGTAATCTGAGTTACTCAGGAGGCTGAGGCACAGGAATCAGTTGAACCTGGGAGGCAGAGGTTGCAGTGAGCTGAGACTGCACCACTGTACCCAGCCTGGGCAACAGAGAAATACTCTTTCCAAAAGAAAAAGAAAAAGAAAGATCTGATTGGCCAAGCTGGGTCTAAAGGGCCCAGTAATTAACACCTCTCTTCGCTGCCTGAATTATGAACCCAAAGAGAAAAGAAGCAGTAGGTGGAGAAACCAAACAAATCATTTTTGTCATTAATAAAGCTGGTATTGGAGGATGAGGCTTAGGTGCAAGAACAGAGGGGAATAGCATACGCACAGTATAATCGCATCTTCAAGGCACATCCATTCACCCCAATTGCTCCCTGAATTCTGCCCAGTGGAGACGGAAGGAGAGAAGACCACATTGTGAACTGTTAGTTTATGGTGGCACTCATGTGTTTATTATCCTTATATTCTTCTTTTCCTTCTTCCCTAAAACATGTCTGGTAACGGGGTAAATGTTAATGGGGGGAAGAGGTTTGTCACCTTACGGTAACAGGTGTTTTAAGATTATTGTAATCTCTCTGTTTTAACTAAAAATGACTCAAAAGTTAATTCCACTCTGATTCAGGATCTGGATCGAAATCTGAGCAGACTCACAGCTTCATTTGAAAAAGCAATAGCTGAGAAAGTCCGGTGTCAAGAAGAGGTGAACCACACTGACAGAACCATCAGATTAGCCAACAGACTTGTCAAGGAACTTGAGGCAAGTTAAACCTTTTCTTCCAAACATTCTAACTAAAAAATTCAGATCTGCTTGTGGGGATTTTATTCTTTGCCATCATTAATAACTACATAGACATGAAATTTACAACAAAGGGTAATATTTAATCATCACTCATACTGCGGCTCTAATTCACCAGAGGGAAGAAATTATCAAGTACGTATCTTTTGATATGTAGTCCTGAACTCAATGCGACATCGGTCTTCTTTGTTACTAAAACAGGGAAGACATACACTTTATCAGAATGTAGTGGTCTTGTATCCCCTTTAAGACAGTGGAGTACATCAGCGGTGGGCGGATTATGTACTTACTTTTTCTACTTTCTCCCTTCCTTTCTTACCACATTATAAAATGCTTAAAAAACAAAAAGCATGTTATTCTTAAAATATTTTATAAAATTCAGGATGGCTGCTAGATAATTGTGAAATTGAACTGCTTGTTGCATAATCCTTTTAATACACATTTGCCATTGAATTCTACCAGCAAATGATTCCTTTCAAGCTAACTGGTTGGCTTATGTTTTTGTTGTTATATCTTTTTATAGGTGACTGACATGCTAATGTTAACAGCTATTCCATTAGATAAAGGTTTTTTATGATTCTTATTAACGTTCTCTTGCTTGAACATGAGTGGCAGAGGAATGTATGTTCTTTGACATCAGTATTCACAGATTTTATTTGCTCTACAATGTGGCATTCCACAGTTTTGGACAAATCAGTGAATGTCTTCAACTTTGTTTTCTTGTATCTGAAACAGGGATGTGGATGTTTCCCTTACAAGGTTGTGATGATGCTCAGAATACATAATGTGTGTTCAAGTATTTCCTAACAAAAGTCAAAGAGATAGATAACCAAATTTTAAAATAAGAAAAGGATTTGAATAGAGATTTCTCCATAAAAGATAGACAGATAGCCAATAAGCACCTGAAAAGATGCTCAGCTCGATTAGTCATTAGGGAAATGCAAATTAAAACCACAACAAGATACCACTTCATACCCACTGGGATGACTGTAATTAAAAATATGAACAGTAATAGTATTGGCAAATGATATGGAGCAATGCTGTTTGGAATATAAAATGGTTCCACCTCTTTGGAAAACAGTTCTGCAATTCCTCAGAATGTTAATCATAAAGTTACCACATGATGCAGTCATCTACTTGTAGGTGTATACCCCAAATAAATGAAAATAAATGTCCATTAAAAAGCTCATATGCAAATGTTCATAGCAGCATTATTCATAATAGCTAAGAATGGAAACAACCCAGATGTCCATTAATTTATTAATGGATAAATAAAATGTGTATCCATATAATGTAATAGTATTCATCTATAAAAACAAATACTGATTGATGCCACAATATATGAATCTTGAAAATATTACGCTAAAAGAAGTAAGACACAAAAGGCCACATATCACATGAGTCTATGTGTATGAAATGTCCAGAACAGTCAAATTTATAGAGACACAAAATAGACTAATGGTTGCCAGGGGCTAGACAAAGGTATGGGGTTTGGGGAGTGACTGCTACTGGATACACGGTTTCTCTCTGAGGTGAGGGAAATGTACTAAAATTAGTTAGAGGAGATGATTGTGCAAGTCTATGTATATAGTAAAAACCACTCTACTGTATACTTTAGAGGGTGAATTTCATGGTATGTGAATTATATCTCAATAAAGCAGTTACTTTTTAAAGTATAAAGTCTACAACTACACTATTAAAAAGTATATAAAATATATAACTAAAAGGTAATAACAAGGCTGGGTGCGGTGGCTCACACCTGTAATCCCAGCACTTTGGGAGGCCGAGGCAGGTAAATCATGAGGTCAGGAGATCAAGACCAGCCTGACCAACATGGTGAAACCCATCTCTTCTAAAATACAAAAAATTAGCTGGGTGTGGTGGTGCGTGCCTGTAACCCCAGCTCCTTGGGAGGCTGAAGCAGGGAAATCACTTGAACCTGGGAGGTGGAGGTTGCAGTGAACTGAGATTGCACCACTGCACTCCAGCCTTGCAACAGATCAAGACTCCATCTCAAAAATAATAATAACAACAAAGCATATAATTAAAAAGTATATACTTGCATTATTAGAAATGCCTTTATGCTGAAAACTCTGAATAAACTAGGTATTGATGGAACATATCTCAAAATAATAAAAGCTATCTATGACAAACCCACAGCCAGTATCATACTAAATGGGCAGAAACTGGAAGCATTACCTTTGAAAACTGGCCCTAGACAAGGTTGCTCTCTTGGAAGCCCTAGCCAGGCCAATCAGGCAAGAAACAGAAATAAAGCGTATTCAGTTAGTAAAAGAAGATGTCAAATTGTCTCTATTTGCAGGTGACATTATTTTATATTTAAAAGACCCCATTGTCTTGGCCCAGAATCTCCTTAAGCTGATACGCAACTTCAGCAAAGTCTCAGGATACAAAATCATTGTGCAGAATTCACAAGCATTCCTATACACCAGTAACAGACAGAGAGCCAAATCATGAGCAAACTCCCATTCACAATTGCTACAAAGAGAATAAAATACCTAGGAATACAACTAACAAAGGACATGAAGGACCTCTTCAAGGAGAAATACAAACCACTGCTCAAGGAAATAAGACAGGACACAAACAGGTGGAAAAACATTCCATGCTCATGGTTAGGAAGAGTCAATATCATGAAAATGGACATACTGCCCAAAGTAATTTATAGATTAATCGCTATCCACAGAACTGAGGGGAAAAAGAAAAAACACTTTAAACTTCATATGGAACCAAAAAAGAGCCCGCATAGCCAAGACAATCCTAAACAAAAAGAACAAAGCTGGAGGCATGACACTACCTGACTTCAAACTATACTATAAGACTACAGTAATCAAAACAGCATGTTACTAGTACCAAAACAGAGATACAGACAAATGGAACAGAACAGAGGCCACGGAAGTAACTCCACACACCTACAACCATCTCATCTTTGACAAACCTGACAAAAACAATCAGTGGGGAAAGGATTCCCTGTTTAATAAATGGTGTTGGGAAAACTGGCTAGCCATGTGCAGAAAGCAGAAACTGGACCCCTTCCTGACACCTTACACTAAAATTAACTCCAGATGGATTAAAGACTTAAACATAAGACCTAACACCATAAAAACCTTAGAAGAAAACCTAGGCAAAACCATTCAGGCCATAGGCATAGGCAAGGACTTCATGACTAAAACACCAAAAGCACTGGCAACAAAAGCCAAAATAGACAAATAGGATCTAATTAAACTTAAGAGCTTCTGCCCAGAAAAAGAAACAATCATTAGAGTGAACCGGCAACCAACTGAATGGGAAAAAATTTTTGCAAGCTCCCCATCTGACAGAGGGCTAATATCCAGAATCTACATAGAACTAAGACAAATATGCAAGAAAAAAACCCCATCAAAAAGTGGGCGAAGGATATGAATATGCACTTTTAAAGGAAGACATTTATGTAGCCAACAAACATGAAAAAATGCTCATCATCACTGGTCATTAGAAAAATGCAAATCACTACCACATTGAGGTACCATTTCATGCCAGTTAGAATGGTGATCATTAAAAAATTTGAAGACGGGGAGGATCCAAGATGGCGGATTAGACACAACTCCAGCACACAACACCCAGTGAAAGAGACACAGAAACCCAGAGATCTCCTAGCTCCAACCGAGGTACCAGGTGCATTTCAATGGATCTGGTCCAAGGGTGAGCAAAGCCCACTTAGGGCAGACCGAGGTGGGGAGGGGTGCTGCTTCACCCAGAAAGTGCATCTGACTGGCGAGTCAGA
Organism: Alouatta palliata; assembly: GCA_004027835.1. NCBI lineage: Eukaryota > Metazoa > Chordata > Mammalia > Primates > Atelidae > Alouatta > Alouatta palliata. Next base: position 71,979 of record PVKV010008647.1, read on the forward strand.
GGCTCCACCTCTGGCGCTCTGGTCCAGATACAGCGCTTCTCCCAAAGCCTCAGCAATACACAAAACAGGGATCTCTGCCAGTCAAGCACCTGGAATTACAAGTGTGGAGTTGAATAAGAGTCTGCAGACTGAGCTATCGCTCCCTCCCCACACCTGGAAAGAGAGGGAGCTGTAAGTGGGAGCAGCTGGGCAGCTCCTACCCCATGACCAGAGAGAGAGAAAGCTGAAAGGTGGAGACTGCTGGGTGCGACTGGGCGGGTCCCTAACCACCACCACAAACCCCAGAGGGCTGAAGCTCTGACTCTAATGGGTTGTGGGTTGCGTAGCCAGTGCCACAGTCTGAGAGGAACCCTGAATGATCCAGCCCAGTGGAGGAAGGGCACAACCCACCACTAGAAGGGTGGGACTGGGCTACATGTTTTAACAAAAAGCACAGGAAGCCTACGTAGCAACGGGACGGATGGCATTCTCGACAACCCAGCAGCGCCTACAGGTCAGCAGAAGAGGCAGGCCAAATCTCCCAACATAAACAAAAAAGGCACAGGAAGCTTCCCTAGTAACCTGAAGAAGTCCCTAGAAACCCAGTAGCGCCCCCACAGGCAGACAAGCGACCTCATCAAGCAGCTCTCTGACACCACAGCCAGGTAAATCCACAAAGATGGGAAAAAACCAGCACAAAAAAGGTGAAACCACCAAAGACCAAAGCATCTCTTCTCCTTCAAGGGGTCACAACTTCTCAACAACACAGGATCACAACTTGACCGAGAAGGAATGTGAAGAACTGACGGAAACAGGATTCAGAAGGTGGATAATAACAAACTTCTCAGAGCTAAAGGAACACATTCTAACTCAATGCAAAGAAACCAAAAACCTTGAAAAAAGGTTAGACAAAATGCTAACTAGAATAACCAGCTTGGAGAAGAACATAAACGACTTGATGGAGTGGAAGAACATAGCATGAGAACTACATGAAGCAAACACAAGTTTTAATAGCTGAATCAATCAAGCAGAAGAAAGGATATCAGAGATTGAAGATCAACTCAATGAAGTAAAAAGAGAAGGCAATACAAGAGAAAAAAGAGTGAAAAGAAACAAACAAAGCCTCCAAGAGATAGGGGATTATGTGAAAAAACCTAATCTATGCTTGATCGGTGTACCTGAATATGACGGGGAGAATGAATCCAAGCTGGAAAACACACTCCAGGAAATTATCCAGGAGACCTTCCCAAGCCTAGCAAGGCAGTCAACCCCAAGGCACATGATTGTCAGATTCACCAGGGTCGAAATGAAGGAAAAATTGCTAAGGGCAGCCAGAGAGAAAGGTCAGGTCACCCACAGAGGGAAGCCAATGAGACTCACAGCAGATCTCTCGGCAGAAACTCTACAAGCCAGAAGAGAGTGGGGGCCAATATTCAACATCCTTAAAGAAAAGAACTTTCAAACCAGAATCTCATATCCAGCCAAACTAAGCTTCATAAGTGAAGGAGAAATAAAATCCTTTACAGACTAGCAATCATTGAGAGGTTTTGTCACCACCAGACCTTCCCTACAAGAGCTCCTGAAAGAAACACTAAGCATGGAAAGGAATAAATACCAGTCACTGCAAAAGCAAACCGGTTGGCAAAGACCAAAAATGCAATGAAGAAAATGAATCAACTAATGAGAAAGAAAAGCAGCCAGTAACAAAATGGCAGAATCAAATTCACACATAACAATATTAACATTGAATGTGAATGGCCCAAACGCCCCAATCAAAAGACACAGACTGGCAAAAAAAAATTTTTGCAATCTACCCATCTGACAAAGGGCTAATATCCAGAATCTACAAAGAACTAAAACAGATATACAAGAAAAAAAACAACCCCATTCAAAAGTGGGCAAAGGATATGAACAGACACTTTTCAAAAGAGGACATATATGAGGCCAACAAACAAATGAAAAAATGCTCATCATCACTGGTCATTAGAGAAATGCAAATCAAAACCACACTGAGATATCATCTCATGCCAGTTAGAATGGCGATCATTAAAATATCTGGAGACAACAGATGCTGGAGAGAATATGGAGAAATAGGAACACTCTTACACAGTTGGTGAGAGTGATTAGTTCAACCATCGTGGAAGACAGTGTGGTGATTTCTCAAGGATCTAGAAATAGAAATTCCATTTGACCCAGCAATCCCACTATTGGGTATATACCCAAAGAGCTATAAATTGTTCTACTATAAAGACACATGCACACAAATGTTCATTGCAGCCCTGTGTACAATAGTAAAGACCTGGAACCAACCCAAATGCCCATTAATGATAGACTGGACAAAGAAAATGTGGTA
>PVKV010008647.1:74410-86567 GCA_004027835.1 Alouatta palliata
GGGGGGGGGGGGGGGGGGGGGGGAGGGGGAGGGAGGGATAACATGGGGAGAAATGCCAGATATAGTATGCACCTAAAGTAAAATAAATTATTATTTTTTTAAAAATCTGAAGATGAAAGATGCTGGAGAGTATGTGGAGAAACAGAAATGCTTTTACACTGTTGGTGGGAGTGTATATTAGTGCAGCCATTGTGGAAGACAATTTGGCAATTCCTGAAGGATCGAGAAATTGAAATACCATTTAACCCAGCAATCGCATTACTGGGTATATACCGAAAGGATTATAAATTATTCTATTATAAAGACACATGCGCACATATGTTTATTGCAGCACTGTTTACAATAGCAAAGACTTGGAACCAACCCAAATGCCCATCAATGATAGACTAGATCAAGAAAATGTGGCAGATATATACCATGGAATACTATGCAGCCATAAAAAAGGATGAATTTATATCCTTTGCAGGGACATGAATGAATCTGGAAACCATCGTTCTCAGTAAATTGACACCAAGAACAAAATACCAAACATCGCATATTCTCTCATAAGTGGGAGTTGAACAATGAGAACACATGGATGCAGGGAGGGGAACATCACACACTGGGGTCTTTTGGGGGATGGGGGCCAAGGGGAGCCATAGCAGGGGATGGGGAGGTTGAGGAGGGTTAACAGGAGAAATACTTAATGTAGGTGACAGGGGCATGGAGGCAGCAAACCACCATGGCACGTGTATACCTATGTAACAATTCTGGAAGATCCGCACATGTACCCCAGAACTTAAGTATAATAAAAAGAAAAAAGAAAAAAAATGCCTTTGGCTGGCAAGTATATAAGTGTACTAAAATATGTAACTGCCTGATTAGAAATGCATTTGGCTGGAGGTGCTACAAAACTTTAACCGTGGCTCCAACAAATGGGAGCTTATTTTTCACATATTACAGAAAATGCTAAGGGTACTATTATCAGTGTTGCTCCAGGTGATTAATGATCAGCCACCCAGGCTCTTTGTTGCCCACTACCTCTCCACACTTAGCAAGTGGGCATTCACCCTCATGCATTTTGCCTCGCGGATCTCCAGGCGGCTGCTACACCTTCAGATTCAGAGAGACAGTAGAGAAAGGAAATAATCTGTATCAGCTGGGGTTTTCTCCTTTCATGAGAAAAACTGATGTTTTTCTGGAAGTATCTCTGGCAAATTCCCACTTAAGTTGCTTTAGTCAATCTAGATAAACTCCTAACTCCACCCCACACCCCCTCCCAAAACAAATAAGTCTGGAAAAGTGGGAAACGGGGCTATCATGATTGGCTTAGCAAGTCACAGTTCATCTCATGGGGTTGGGTACAATAGCATCCCATTCAGATTCACGGTTCTCTTAACAAGAAAGGAGGGGGAAACCTGTTTCGGGATGGCCAGGTGATAGCCTAATTTCTTATGGTAGATTTTTAAAACCCTAATTTACTACCACAAATTTAACTAATTCACCGCAAATTTAAGCACACTATCTCTCTGAAATGCGTAATTCATTTATACAAAAACTCATAATTCATTCTGTAAAATGCCTTCTCTCCATTCCATCTCAGTAACTGCAATTCTGTTCTTTCACTTTTACTTTTTCTGGCCCAAAGCTTTTGAATCACGCTTGACTTTTTGCTGTCTTTCTGACATTCAGTCCATCAGCATATTGACTCTGCCTTTCAAGTTCATTCCAAATCCCAGCATTTCCTGTTCTCTTCACCTCACCATGCTGGTCCAGCCTGCTGGCATCTCTTCCCTAGAGTACCTCTGCAGGCCCCACCATTGCCTCCTAAAGCTTATTTCCCTTATTGCAGCTTGCTGATGTTTTACAAACTGAAGTCCATTCACATCACCCCTTCACTCAGAACTCCCCAATAACTGATCACTCAAAGTGCACTCTAAAGGCTCTACTGACCTACAGGCCCTCGTGTTACCATTTTTTGATAGCATTTATTGCATGAACATAATTGTACATGTAGGCATACGCAAAAATACTTTTCTGGTCTTTTCTTCCCCAACTAAAATATAAGCTTCTCAAAAACAGGAAGCTTACCTGTTTTGTGCACTACTTGATCCCAAGCATATAGAATAGGCCTGTCATGTCATACACATCACTAGATATTTATTGAATGAATAAATTAATGAATGAGTGAGTTTGGGGAGCCTCCTTTATTAAAATTCTGGAGCCTTTTGAAGACTTGCCCTTCTTAGGTCAGTTGAGAAATTCACCAGTACTAGTACTTACAACTACTTCCATTTAAAGTGGTAAGATTCAAGCAGTTTGAAGTGTTCACCATTTGTGAGGTACGTGAGACAAAGGGTCATAGTTAGACTGTTTTCCTGGACTAGTTACAGAATGTCTGAAAGTTTTATCAAAGGAAAAGCAGGCTGTACCATGTGTCTCCACCATACAGCAGTATTTCCAAAGACTCTACTTACTTGTGATGATTTAGACAAGGAAAGGAAAAGAAGATTGTATCATGTTAACTAGGAAAAAATATATATTTTTAAAGGATTAATTGAAAATGTCAGATCTTTTTCTTTGAGGATAAATTCTTTCTGACTAGAACAGGAGACAGTTAACTTCTGAAAAACATCAAGAGTGATGATTTTGTCTATATAGCATTGACCTGGAAGCTCAGCCATTCAGACTAATAAATCAGGCAATTTATATTTAATGATTAACTAACTCCTGAGCTGAGCAGCTGTTCAAAATTAGAAATGGGTCACCCCAGCCAGGCTGACATCACAGGCAATCTATAATGCATTAGAATAAAATTACAGTGATTTTTAACTGTCTCGAAATTTATTACAGGACATGTTCCAACTCTTAAACCCTTGTTAGCCATTGTCAGTAATGATTTATGTTGCATGGATACTATAGCGAAATTATTGACGATTTCGATAGCCATTAAATCTATGTTTAGTAAATCTTCAAATTTCAAAGCTGTTTTGGAGAATGAGGTGGGTACACTTTATTGTTTATCCTTTACAAACCAAAAACAACAAAGACGGAGGGTAGGTGAATGAGAGATTCCTCCTGAAAAATAATGGTTATATTGTCTACGGCTGAGAAAGGAAAGTAATACATTCTGTGAAGAGGACTAGAGAGCTGAAGTTCCTTGGCATTTAATTATATGGTTAACTTGGGGTGATGTTTATCAGTCAAAGCAAGGAGATGATCTTGAAACCGCTTTGATAACCATTTTCACATGCTAATTCTGTGACCTCCGACCTCAGTGTTGTAGATATTGAGATGGCTTGCAGGGAACTGGCATTCCAATCCATTCTGACATCATTTTTGTTTTCTGTGGTCAGTCTTCTTTCATGAAAGCAAAATTCCATAGGGTGCTTGTTTGCTTGTACTAACAAGTTGCTGATTTTTTTTCAGGTTCTATTAATGTGCATATTCTTAAAATGTTGTATTTTTAGCATACATTGAAACAAAATGAATTAGTGAACTACCCTGCAGTTCAGTCAATCCATACATATTTATTGCAGTTTTATTCAAATCCAATATTAAGGGATTCACATTCTTAACCTGTAAATCAGATTTTAAATGGCCGTCCAACTAGATATAAGGACTTCAGCAGCAGTCTTGGAGAGTATTGGGAAGTCCTGATTTCCACCTTTGTACATAGATCATAGTTTCCTCCACTGATTTAATGATTATATTAGAAAACTAACCTGAGTTTAGTAACTACCGATGCTACTCTTTAATTAATAGAATCCAGGATAGATGGTTATTTCAGCTTATGTTTTACCTAATTAAAAAGAGTTGTGTTTGTCATTTCCCTTTGTCTGTAATCAGACCATTGCTAGCATGTTAAAAATAGATAAATAAAAAGTTTGCCTAGGGCAGTGTAGTGGGAAGAATGGAAAGCAGCCAGGCTGACATTAAGAATCCTAACATCAGGCCAAGCACGGTGGCTTATGCCTATAATCCCAGCACTTTGGGATGCCAAGGTGGGTGGATTGCTTGAGCTCATGAGTTTGAGACCAGCTTGGGCAATACGACAAAACCCGGTCTCTACAAAAAATACAAAAATTTGCTGGGCGTGATGGTGCATTCCTGTAGTCTCACCTCCTTGGGAGGCTAAAGTAAGAGAATGGCTGGAGCCCAGGAGGTGGAAGTTGTAGTGAGCCAAGATGGTGCCACTGCATTCCAGCATGGACGATAGAGCCAGACCGTGATAACTAACTCACTCACTCACTCACTAACTGTCATCATCATCATCATCCTAACATCTGCCACAGCTCTTGGTCATCCTCCATTCCCAGAGGGATAAGGTAGAGACTGTCAGCCTTTCAAGAAGGACCTCAATCATAGTGGAAAAGTTAGGATATTCAATGAGAAGAGATGTTAAAGAACTAATGTCACATTCTGATAAGTATGAGAACTCCGTCATAATGATGGGTTTCAAACACAAGAAAGATTATAATAGTCATACCAACCCGTTAGGCTGTGTTCCTTCTAGTGACTGTGTGGAAGGACGTAAACTGTGCCATAAGGTGATTGCATTAAGTATTTGTTGAGTTGACGTTCACCCTGCAATTACAGCTGAGTAATTTTATCTCTCAGTCAGAGAAGATTCGCTGGGGTCAGTCCATTAAGTCCTTCGAAGCTCAAGAGAAGACACTGTGTGGAGATGTTCTTCTCACGGCAGCTTTTGTGTCTTACGTTGGACCTTTCACAAAGCAGTATCGCCAGGAGCTGGTGGACTGCAAGTGGGTTCCCTTTCTTCAACAGAAGGTAAGTTCACTTCCTTACTTTGTCAACAGGTAGAAAAATCACATTGAAATTTCAGTAGTAAAGCCCATGTATCTACCAGGTACTTTTGGACCTCAGTAATGAAAACTGACCAGAAATTCCACTGTGAAGGTGTTTCTTATGTGCTGCAGTTTTTCTTATTTTTACAAAATTCATAATAAATATTTCATTATTTTAAAAAATGTTTTTATTGATTTATAATACTCGCACGTATTTTGGCGGTAATGTGATAGTTTGATACTTGTATACGGTGTGTAATGGTCAAGTCAGGATAAGTAAGATATCTGTTACCTTAAACATTTATTTTTTTCTGTGTTAGGAACACTGTAATTCTTCCTTTATAACTATTTGAAATACACAATAAATTATTAACTACAGTTTCCCTACTGTGGTATTGAATACTGGCACTTATTTCTTCTATCTAACTGTATTTTTGTACCCACTAACCAACTGTTTTGCATTCCCTCTCCCCCATTTCCCTCCCTCTGGTTCTCTGGTAACCATCATTCTGCTCTCTCTACCTCCATAGGATCCAACTTTTTAGCTCACACATGTGAATGAGAACATACGATATTTGTCTTATTGTGCCTGACTCATTTCAGTTAACATAAAGTCCTCCAGTTCCATTCATGTGGCTCCAAATGACACAATTTCATTCTTTTTTATGGCTGAATAGCATTCCATTGTGCATGTATATCACATTTTCCTTATCTGCCCATCTGTTGATGGACACTTAGGTTGACTCTGTGTCTTGGCTGTTGTGAATAGTACTGCCATAAACATAGGAATGCAGGTATCTCTTTGATACACTGATTTCCTTTCTTTTGGATTTATGATCAGCAGCCAGGTTGCTGGATCATCTGGTAGTTATTGTTTATTTTTTTATTTTTTTTGAGGAACCTCCATGCTGTTTTCTGTAGTGCCTATACTAATTTAAATTTCCACTGGCAGTGTACAAGCTTTCTCTGTTCTCTGCATCCTCACCAGCATCTGCTGTTTTCTGTCTTTTTGATAATAGCCATTCTAACTGGGGTGAAATGATATCTCATTGTGGCTTGAATTTACATCTGCCTGATGATTTGATGATGATGAGCATTTTTTCATGTTACCTGTTGGCTATTTGTATGTCGTCTTCTGCGAGAAATATCTCTTCAAGTCATTTGACCACTTTACAATCAAGTTTTTTGTTTTTTTGCAATTGAGTTGAGTTTCTTATGTATTCTGGTTATTGATGCCTTGTTGGGTGAATAGTTTGCAAATATTTTCTTCCACTCTGTAGATTATGTTTTCACTCTGTTGGTGGTTTTCTTTTCTGGGAAGAAGCCTTTTAGCTTGATATGATCCCATTTTTGCATTTTTTGCCTGTGCTTTTGAGGTCTTACCCAAAAAAACCTTTGCCCAGATGTCCTGAAACATTTCCCTAATTTTTCCTACAGTAATTTTCTAGTTTCAGGTCTTATGTTTAAGTCTTTAATCCGTTTTGATTTTTAGTTTTTGTTTTGTTTTTTGTTCATTTCATTTTTTTGAGACAAAGTTTTACCCTTGTTGCCCAGGCTGGAGTGCAGTGGTGCAGTCTCCGTTCACTGCAACCTCTGCTCACCAGGTTCATGTGATTCTCCTGCCTCAGCCTCCCAAGTAGCTGGGATTACTGGCGCGTGCCATCACACCCAGCTAATTTTTTAGTAAAGATGGGGTTTCATCATGTTGCCCAGGCTGATCTTGAACTCCTGACCTCTGGTAATCCACCTGCCTGAGCTTCCCAAAGTGCTAGGATTACAGGTATGAGCCACTATGCCCAGCCTGATTTTAGTTTTACATATGGTGAAAGATAGGAATTGTTTTTCTTATGTTAGTGATGGTTTCAACAAGAACATAAAAATTAATTATATAAACTATAGAGTTATGGTTGGAAAAGTACTTTAAACAAAAGTGATAAACTTAGATTATCATGTTATTGAGTAGCATGAAACTTTCTGTTTTCTTACTAATACTATGGGTTATTTGTTAAAAATTTTTAAAAGACTACTTTCAGACTTAAAATGTAGCCTTTTATGTAAGTATAAAGTAGCTCACCCTAAATTTGAAAATTCAAACCCATAAGCAAAGTGAAGTAATAGATTTGGAAGATCTAAAGTCATCTCATTTAAGATCCTCCTTGTACAAATGAGAAAACTGAGAAAGAAAGTCTAAGTGACTCCATTTCAATCATATAGAATAGAAAATCAGACCTCCTGATTTCCAGGACTGTATTTTCTATACAACACTGTCATCTCGATTCACTGAAACAGATTCTTGGTTTATATATCCAGTCCTTTCTGGAGTATGAAGACAAAGATGGACATGGGCACAGATATTGATAGATAATTGAAGCAGTCACACCTGCTGGTCTCTATTACTTCAAGGAAGTAGGAAAATGCAGTGAAAGCTCCCCAGACAAAAGAAAATTGAAATTAGGAGAACACCTTTGAGGAGAGTGGTAAAAGTATCAAAAATACCTGTGAAGGGCAATAGGGGAATAGATGGTGAGAGTCACCACACAGCTTTAAGAAACCCAAGATGTATTTGAACGAGATGAGTTTATAGTCACAGTAGTAAAGCTTTCATCAGCAGTATTCAAAGTCCAGGAGTAAAAAGAGAGGACAGAGAGTGCCACATCCAGCCAAGTACAAGGTTTATAGGCAGGTAAGCCAGAAAGAAAGGAGGTGAGGAAAGTCATGCAGTGACTAGCAGAACATTTAAGGAATGGGAGGTGCACTTTAGACTGAAAAGAGATGGGAGGTTAACCAGAAGCTAGTGTTAAAATATGGTAAAGTTCTCCAAAACATTAAAGACAGAATTACCACATGATCCAAAAATTCTACTTATCGGTATATAACCCAAAGAAATAAAAGCAGGAATTCCAACAGATGTTTGCATGCTGTTGTTAGTAGCAGCACTATTCACAATAGCTAAAAGATGGAAGCGGTTCATCCGTGGACAGATGGATTTTTAAATATAAGGTAATAAACATACAAGAGAATGTTACTCAGCCTTAAAAATGGAGAAGATTCTGGTACATGCTCAACATGAATGAACTTGTCAATATTAGGCTAACTGAAGCCACTCACAAAAGGACAAATACTGCATGATTCCACTTTAGGAGGGAACTAGAGCATTCACATTCGTACAGACAGAAAGTGGAATGATGGTTAGCAGGGGCTGGGAGAGGAAGGAATGGGGAGTTACTGTTTAATAGGTATGTTTCAGTTTGGGAAGGTGAATAAGTTCTGGAGATAGATGATGGTTGTACAACAATGTGAATGTACTTCACTTGAAATATACACTTAGAATGGTTAAAATGACAAATTTTATGGTAAGTATATTTTACCACAATAAAACAGTAAATAGTTGGGTAAAGGCCTGGTGTTCTTTTTTTTGAGACAGAATCTCACTCTGTCGCCCAGGCTGGAGTGCAGTGGTGCAATTTCGACTCACTGCAACCTTCACCTCCTGGGTTCTAGCAATTCTCCTCCCTGCCTCCCGAATACCTGGGGCTACAGGCACATGCCATCACACCCAGCTAATTTTTTTGTATTTTTAGTAGGGACAGGGTTTCACCGTGTTAGCTAGGAAGTAGGATGTTCTCAATCTCCTGACCTCATGATCTACCCACCTCAGCCTCCCAAAGTGCTGGGATTACAGGTGTGAGCCACTGTGCCTGGACTGGCCTGGTGTCTCAATAGTATTTGTTAGTGTTACATTTAAAGATGTGAAAGAGATATAGACAACCATAATCCAAGAGTTAGGCATAGGAATTTTAGGTTTCAGTGATGAAATAATTTCAGATTGTTACAAAGTCTGGGTCAGCATTTCCCATAGGAAAAGGAGGTACTTTAATACCCCACCAAAGACATACTAACATCATGGGAGGAGGGGGTGCGCATACCGGAAGCCAGGGAAGGGGTGTTGTATAATCCTCCCAGGTGATTCTGACGTCATCCCCTTCCTCCCCCAATTCCCCCAGCATGCTGGAGTAGAAAGGAAATATAGTGCTTTAACATGACAGATGTCAAGGCCAGAGAATGGATTCATCATTTACATGGGCACTGAGGTTGTCAGGGATTGGTAGCAGAACTTGGAAAGGCGAGAAGGACCAATAGCTCTATCATTCATAAGGTGAGGAAATAGATAGAAGATTATATATCTGGATACTATGGGTCTTGAAGGTGGCATTTTGACTTAAGGATGGAAAAATCATGGTTGGATTGACTTACAGGGAAAAAAGAAGAATGGCAACTCTTTCCCACATCCACTTTTCAGTTATGGGAGTATTAAGAAAATGAACTGTCTGTCAGTGTGGTGGCTCACATCTCTCAGTGCTTTGGGAGGCCAGGGCAGGAGGATCTCTTGAGGCCAGGAGTTTGAGACCAGCCTGGGCAACACAGTGAGACCCTATCTCTAAAAAAACAAAATTTAAAATACCCAGCGAGGTGTGGCGGCAAAGAGGCTGAGAAGGGAGGATCAGTTGAACTCAAGAGTTAGAGGTTACGGTGAGCTATGGTGGTACCACTGAACTCCAGGCTGGGTGGTAGAGTGAGAACTTACTTCAAAAAGAAAGGAGAAAGAGAGAGGGGTGAAGGGGAGGAAGGGAGGAAAATGAACTGTTTACACTTGAAAAAGCCCTCAAGTGAAGTGAGGCTCTACCACAGTGGCTCTTGCACCCCAGCCTCATGTTAAAATCACGTGAGAGAGAACTTTTGAAGTGCATTGACGCCAGCTCAAGCTGAATCAGTGGGGGGAAGGACCATGCCTCTTGGTAGTTTTTTTTTGTTTCCCCCGCCCAGACAGAGTCTTACTCTATTGCCCAGGCTGGAGTGCAATGGCGCAATCTCGGCTCACTGCAGTCTCCGCCTCCCAGGTTCAAGTGATTCTCCTGCCTCAGCCTCCTAAGTAGCAGGGACTATAGGTGCACATCACCACACCCAGCTAATTTTTGGATTTTTAATAGAGATTGGGTTTCACTATATTGGTCAGGATGGTCTCTATCTCTTGACCACGTGATTTGCCCTTCTCAGCCTCCCAAAGTGCTAGGATTGCAGGATGAGCCACCGCGCCCAGCCTCCTGTTGGCAGCTTTTTAAAGCTATCCTGTAATTCCAGTATCCAGCCTGGGGTTGACAGCCATTGCCCTCAGTTAAGAAAAGCAGGTAGAGAAGATAAGGCAATTTGGTCCAAACAGGACTAAGATACTAAAGGGTATGGGGGAAGTGTTGTCAGAAGTACAACCATGGGGGCATAGTTTGAGGGCTGGGACAGGGAGAAAACAGTAACACAGAGGGTAGTGGCTGAAATGGCCGTGAGGGTCCAAATCACACTGTTTTCCAAAGTTGATTCGATCCAAAGTTGTTGTTTGCTGGGCAGATGGACAGTCACAGGCGAGTTCCCGGCAGCCTTTGCACTCCACTCATTGCTTTGATCCAGCCGTTTATAGACAGAGCAAATACATGGCATTATTAGTGCTTGTAATTAGTTATTAGTTATTAATTAGTTATTACCAGCACTAATTCTAAGCCTCTGTGTCCTAAGCAATAAAATAGAGGTATCTGCCTTGCAGAACTCTTGTAAGAGTTAAATGAGAAAATGGAAAGAATGAATATATATGAATAAATTTTGTGAACATATAAAGCCTTACATAAAAATTAGCTGTTATGTTACCATAACATTAGGAGAACTGGCAGTATTACCTCCACGGGAAATTACCCTTTTTTCTTAGGAATCTGCCAGTTGGTCAGTTTTTGGAGGACTGATGGGCATTCGGTGTTAGGACTAATTTCACTTTGGCTCATGGCATGTGCTTCCAGCCTTGTCTTTTTCTAAGGAGTGAGCCTCCTTTGTGTTTGTGTGTGTTCAGCTCCACCTCGAGGAACAACCTGACTCGCAGCATGTTGACCCTACTTAACAGAGCGATTAGACGGAGCCTTGCAATAGGCTGACTTTAGAAGCAGACTTTGAACTTAAAGGGTTCCCTCTTTGTGCTTGGTTTCCAAACCCATTTTCCTTGCTGCAGACGCCAAGAAATTCTGAAAAGACAAGTTCATTATAATAAAAAGGTATACTCTAATATGTCCCTTAAGGAAGGGGATATTTCTGAGAAATGTCTTCTGCTGTACTTACACAGACCTAGCTGGGAGAGCCTAGTACACACCGAGGCTACATGGCATAGCCTATTGCTCCTAGGCTACAAACCTGCACAGCACGTTAGTTTATTGAATACTGTAGGCAACTGTGACACAATAAGTGTTTGTGCATCTAAATCTATCCAAATGTAGAAAAGATACACTGAAAATATAGCGTAAAAGACTAAACTTTGTGCACCTGTATAGAGCAGCTATCCTGAATGGAACTTGCAGAACTGGAAATTGCTCTGGCTTAGTGACTCTTCTACTTAATGCACACAGCTGAAACAATTGGGGACTGTGAGTAACTTTGATTTCTGAAGCTAAAAGGACTACTGTGAACAAATACAGAGTCTACAGTAGTCTACAGTAATGTCCTAGGCCTTCACATTCACTGTGAATGTGACTAAGCCAGTGCTCAGCGGGGAGACAGGTGTTCTTTTTGATCCCTGGCTCTCTACTGTGCACAGAGTAGGTGCTCAAACTTTTGATTTTGGATAGGAGATATGCAGGTGCACCTTCTGTTGGTCCTTTTAGCTTCAGAAATCAAAGTTACTCACAGCCACCAATGGTATCAGCTGTTTGTATTAAGTAGAAGGTAACAAATTAAACCCACGTATCTCTTGCCAATAGAGTACTTACTCTAAAAGATCAATTGCCTATGTGTCTAAGGGAGCTATGTATCAAGTCAGATACCAAGACTTGTTCAGTATCACTAGGAGACAGGGTCTGATTCATTTTTAAGATAACACCGTAGTCAGAGGCATTAAGAATATTATGCTACTTTTCCTATATTCATATCAAATTTCCTCCCAGCCTTAATGTGGGAATCCTTTCGGCATTTTGTTTTGAAGCTCTGTGACAAACCAGTGAACCAAACTGTTCCCTCCTCTACCTGCTACAGGTGGGTTCTCACTACAGACTTAAGGAGGCAAGCTTCCATGTTAACCGCCCCACCAGGCTGGGGGGGCTAGCTCGGTATTCATCCTGCACCTTTTGTTGTCTCCAGACAGTGTTTCATGTGTGCAGAAAATGCTCAATAGTTTTCTGGTGATTGATGACTGAAGGAGTGAACAAGTACATTCTTTAATAAAATTTTTGCCACAAAATTTATTCTTTGTTGTCAATTTTTAGAAAGAATGATCCTTATTCTTTAAAATGGATTGTTCTGTCCACTCTGCTTGCCCCCCTCTCTTGCCCCTCCCTCCTCTCTTA
>PVKV010008648.1:0-86566 GCA_004027835.1 Alouatta palliata
TTGGCAGACATAACCACATATCTGAATACAGACTACAGAGGATATTTGCGTGTTTCTAATAGTTAAAACTTCGGCAGGGCACGGTAGCTCACGCCTGTAATCTCAGCACTTTGGGAGGCTGAGGTGGGCAGATCAGGAGGTCAAGAGATTGAGACCATCCTGGCCAACATGGTGAAACCCCATCTCTACTAAAAATACATAAATTAGCTAGGCATGGTGGCATGCACCTGTAGTCCCAGCTACTCGGGAGGCTGAGGCAGGAGAATTGCTTGAACCCGGGAGGCGGAGGTTGCAGTGAGCCAGGAGAGCACCACTGCACTCCAGCCTGGGAGACAGAGTGAGACACCGTCTCAAAAAACAAACAGCCCAACTTCCTTGAATTTTGAAAGAGGTTATATAAATTATATAAAACTATACACAAGAGAATTTTGATACTCATGAAGGAAATATGTGTTGTGATAAAAAAAATAAATAAAGCCCAGTATTGGAAGCGGACCGCATGCTATCCACTATAGCCTTAGATAACTAACTTAACATTTTTAGGACTCAGTAACCTTAGTTATAAAATGCTCAGGCACGCTGCCATAGCGATGTTACAATGGAGACTGAGTAACCTGAGACCTTAAAAAATAAAGTTAAAGACAGAGTTTGATTAAAAGAGAAAAAATATAGGAGGAAGTAGAGTGTCTGATACATAGTAAGTACCTAAAAAATGTAAACTGGTTTTGGTTTTGGCTGTTTTTTTGAAGTTTGCACTTGCTGCTGAAACTAGGTAATGCCAAAGATTCATTTCAACTTAAAGATTCAATTATTGACCGGGCGCGGTGGCTCACGCTTGTAATCCCAGCACTTTGGGAGGCCGAGGCGGGTGGATCACGAGGTCAAGAGATCGAGACCATCCTGGTCGGCATGGTGAAACCCCGTCTCTACTAAAAATACAAAAATTAGCTGGGCATGGTGGCAGGTGCCTGTAGTCCCAGCTACTCGGGAGGCTGAGGCAGGAGAATTGCTTGAACCCAGGAGGTGGAGGTGGCGGTGAGCCGAGATCGCGCCATTGCACTCCAGCCTGGGCAACAAGAGCGAAACTCCGTCTCAAAAAAAAAAAAAAAAAAAAAAGATTCAATTATTGATGACTCCTTTTACCATTCAACAGCATTCAAGCTTATTAGTACAAGAATTTGTGATTCGGCTCATACTAAAATTTTAAACAAATAATAGTTTGAGACACATGAAGATATTTGTTTTTTTATATTCCCAAACAGGGGTCCAAAAATGTATAATACTTTATTAGGATTTTTCAGTATTTTCACTGCACACTCAGTTGACTTTCTTTGTGAGCAATCTGACTGGCTCAATATCCCCAAAACTCTACTTTTTTCCTTAATGTAATGTTGTTATATATATGCAAGACTGAGATCACAAGAAAAACACCCAAAATAATAGACGGAAAACAAAATATTAGGCAGGACATGGAAGACTGTCCTTGCGACAATTAATTTTCAGTTTGACTTTGAACCTGGAGTTTTAATGGCTCATGGCAGGGAAAGAGACTTTGGATACTCCCCAGTGTGAGAACATAGGACAGAATTGTGAAAAGATGGTCAGCTGGCAAGAGGATGGAAAAAAAAATCTCTTACTCAACTCTGCTCTGAGTGGAAAAAAGTCACCCCTTGAAATTCATAACCTTAGGCCACAAAACCCACCATTTTTCAATTTCAATTTACATGTTGGAAAAACTCAACTCTGCAAATTAACTGAAAGTAATTTTGAATTGAACTCTAATCACCAAGCAAAAGCAAATAAACAGAAATGCTCCCTAAACCAAAATATACCTTCCAATCAGGACCCCTGGGATTCCAACAGATTAATGGGACCCAACTATAAACTCAAAACTTTTTTAAAAAGAAAAAAAGATACATACATACACAATCACATACACACAATAAAGAGACAGAGATCAACAGGAATAAAAAAAAAGCAAAATTACATTTCAGATGCACAATGTAAAATATTTTAAGTTTTTAAAGAGTAAATAAGATATTGAAAATATGAGCATATAGTGAGAAACTATAAAATATTCACAGTTAAATTTGAAAGAAAAATAATCTCCAAAATAATGAATTAAACTATTAAACATAAAAATCCAATGGATAAATTTAAGCATTATATAGGATCACCCTGGTAGGTAATTATTAAAATAGAGATTTTACTGAGAATTACTGAGAATCATTACAGCGAGCAAAGAAACCGGTAACATGAGACAACTGGTTGGAGTTGTTTCAGGAGAGAATAGAGAATAGGAGACAAGTAATATTTAAAGGGAAAGCTGAAATTTTTCTAGAATTGATGAAAACAAATATTTTAAATTTGAAAAACACAACTCAACAAATTGACTTCCACAAAGCCTACTTCAGATACTGTTTGTCAAGGAAAATAGATGAATGTGAGAGTAATCAAACAGAAAAGGAAGAACGGCTATAAAGGAATTTGAATTATAATGACAGCAGATGTGTTAACTGCAACAGGGAATCTGGAAGACAATAGAGTAATACTTTCAAAATAAGGAGAAAATAAATTTTCACCTATGATCATACCGATTGCTGAAATAAAAATGCCTGTTAAGATACTAAATGCAACCACTAAAAGAATAGAAATAGTTGCACCTAAGAATAAAATCTAACATAAGATATATATAGAAAATTATGAACTTTATTGGAAGATATTATGAAAAACAAATAAACAGATTTACCACTTTCATGTATAGAAAGACAATATCATAAGGATGTCAAATCATCTTTAAAAGAATGTATAATAAAAGCTATCTTTTATTAAGCCCTAACTTTGGGCATAAAACACTTTTAACTTTTTTAACTCTCCAAGAAAAGAAAAAAAAATCATGTAAGTGCCATAATTTGTTATTAGTTTGAGAACTGATGAGGAAATAAGAGTGTCTAAATAACTTGTCTAAGACCACAGAAAAAGAATATCCAGTAAAAATTTGAATAGACTTGACAAGCATATGTGAAAATTTGTGTATTCCAAAACATCATATTGTGCACCATAAAGGTATACAATAAAATCAAGTATTACTGGGAATAATAGCTTTATGACTTTGGGCACATTACATGATCATTTTCATCTGTAAAAATGAGATTATGATAGTTTCTATAAAATATATTCTATAAGGTATATTATTTGTATGGATTAAAGGAAATGATTCTTGAAAATAATTTTTTAAAGGTTGATGCATAGAAGGAGTTGAGTATACTTTAGCTATTCTTGTTTTAATTTCAGAAGTATTATTTAAATAATAATACATGCAAGAGTCAGGCGGACATAGGTTTAAGTTCTTATTATATCACTTACTAGTTGCGTATATTTCCCAAGTTACTTAATCTTCTACTCTTTACTCTCCTCAAATATAAATGTAGACACACTCACCTATGAGTTAACACATAGCTAGAAAAATAAGTGATCTATAAATTGTAGTTACTGTTATTATTATAACAAATAATGAATTAAACTTTTATTTTAAAAAAGCAATAAACCAAGAATAGCAGAGACACTTTCAACTATTAGACCAATACAGTACCCAGAGCTTAGAAGCAAATTCACAAGTAGAAAATGTTTAAAATAGAGGTTGCATTTCAGCAAAGTGGAGAGAAAGCAGACTCTTCAGTTGGAAGCTTCTGTGACAATTTATTAACCATAAGGAAAAAAGCAAGTTGGATCTCAGCCTTTCAGACACACACACACACACACACACACACACACACACACACACACACAAATATTATAGGTAGGCTAAAAACTAAATCTAAAAATAAAAACTTCTTAAAATGGAGGAAAATATAAGCCAATATCATTGTGAAATGAAGGTTGGAAGAATTAGCCTAAGCAAGACACAAGAAGTAGAAGCCACAAAGAAAAATATTTAAAATTCATATTCTTTAGAAGTTTATATAAAAAGATACTATAAAGAAAATAAAAAGGCAAACCACAACATCGATCAAGATATTTGTATCCGATATAAGTGAAAATGAATTAGAATTGTGGATGTTTAAAGAACTGTAAAAGACAGACAACTCAATATAAAATTAATAATAACATGAGACATGGCATTTAAAAGGGACTCAGAAGGCTTAATTAAAAAATTAGAAGATGCTCATCTACACTATAAATCAGGGAAATGCTCATTAAGACCAACTGAGGTACCCTGCCGTATCTACAAACAGGCAAAGTGAAAAGTCGAATAATACCAAGAATGAATAACATATAAAAACAAGATGTCATATACTGATAGAAGGTATGTGAACTGGGCCAACCATTTTGGAGAACAGCTGGGCAATATCCTGTAGACTTCAAGAAGTACACACCAGCAATAATTTCTTTCTCAGTCCTGTGCTCTGAAACACTTAGGAATGAATGCAAGGAGATATTTAAAAGAATATTCATGGCTGCTCTTCTTGTACTGCCCAAACAGCAAAAACACACATCAACAAACCACCACACACTGGACTATATAATGAAATAATACTTGGCAGTGAAAATGATGATGTGGAACTACAAATATTAAGTGCTGAAAGATTTTAAAGGCATATCCTTGAGTAAGGAAAAACCAAGTTACAAAAGGTAGACAATCTGCTTGCATAAATTTAAAAAACTATATACTCTTTTTAGAGCAAACCATACAAGTAGTAAAAATGCAGTGGAATTTATAGAAACGATACACATCAAATTTGAGATATGAGTTACATGAGAGGCATACAATAATGGAAGGAACTCAAGACATCTCAGTCTAATTGGTAATGTGTTATGCCTTGAACTGGATGCTGCATTATCAGGATATTTATTTTAATAGGCTGTATAACTGTGTGTAGGTCTGACATATTTAATAAAATGATTTGAGTGAATAATGGATGCTTCAGAGGTTAGGGCATATAAAAATCTGATTAAAGTCATTAAGGATCAGAAAATACAGCACATTCAGTGTAAGTTCACAAAAGTCTAAGCATGGAAAGTTTAATGCCACTTGCAGTGTCCTAATTAGCTTTTTTAAAGTTCTCAATAAAGTAACAACCAAGCTGTGTTAAGAAATAAATGCTGACTACTTAATTAGTCCACTAGCTGACCCAATTCTCCTGCTCACACAACATCAACTTATTTCAAACTTGGGCTTCAGAAGAATTTAAATTACATCTCATTAAGTTTCTTCTGGGTCATTCCACTTACAAATAGTTGAAACATTAAATGTCAAAGTGCTATTGTGTTACAGAAATCTGAGATCACTTCTCTTTAGATATCTGTTTTCTACTAAATATAAATTTATTATGTTAACGCTGCAATATTAAAAACCTCTCTAACATTATCTTAGCCCGGATATTAATCTCGAAAAGTAGGTCATTAACTAGTCATTTATTACAACTCTAAACCTTTGCCTTTGGAAAAGATGTCATATCACTATCTCTTTCATCTTGTAGCATAATCACAAGGTAATAAAATAAATCTTATCTCTATTTTACCAATGAAGACTTGGCTGATTTTCTCTCAAGATTACTAGTGAGTGTCTTAATTTACTTCAGGAAGAACATCAATTTCTAACAACTTTTAAAATCAAAGGTTAAAAGTGAAAAATACAAAAGAAAATCAGATTATAGAATTTTATAGAATTGTAAATATTAAAATACAGTAAATAGAATTAAGCCACTAAAAGGCTTATTTCCACATCCAGACTGACAAAGATGTAATACACATACCCACTGTTTGCATAAGGCCAATGATTCAGATGAATTTTTGAATTGAAGAAATTGTTTTTGCTTATTAAGGGTTTATTTAATTTAATTAAGCTAAGTAATCATTAATATATTTATAATTCCTGTATTATAAATAATTTAATATTTACAAATATTACATTAATTATGGTAATTTCTTTTGTGAGTCTTCCCCACATTCATCACGGATCTAATATTTCAGCCTCGGATTATTCAGCTAGGAGATATGCCTCTTCTGGAAAGATAGAATACTATCTTCTCTCTCAGACCATGACTTTGCACTGGTCTGCAAAGTCCAACTGTCTCAAACTTTATTTTGCTAACTGGGGTGACTCTATTAATAATATAGAAAGAAAATTAAATCAACACAGCATTCCCTTTGAGAGGCTCTTACAGTGTAACTTGGGGGAGATTCTGGAAAGCTTTTATATATGGAAAAGCTTTTATGTATGGAAAAAGTAGGAAAGTTTAGAAAAGTATTTGTATTTGAAAAAGTATGAAATCTAGAGGTAGCTATTTCAATAGTCTAAAACCTCACATTTCAAAAACAAAATCTAAATGTTTTAAAACACTGATTTTTCCACCATATTTCTCTGACATATATTTGAGATTGCAAAAAGAGCATCTTAAATCTATCTAGGCAAACTCTATGTCAGTGAATAAAGTAGGTAACCCAATTTGTTTCATTATCTTTTTGTGAAATCAGTGCATTCTCTTGGATGTCAGCTCATGTTTTCTGGTAAACACTGCCAGAAACAACTTGAGTGGTGTTCCTACACAGGCATATGGAGGGATGCTAATTGTATTATCTTGTTTGGGATTTTCATAAATTTTCAGCAATATGTTTTCTGGCTAAAGTAAAATATATACCAAAAACAAAATTAGTCCTACCAGATCGGCACAGGATAAAGCTATCTCCTTTTCATCTCTTCTTGATCCAAAGTGCAAACCCCTGAAACCTGTTTTGTCTCCCTCTCTCCCTCTGTCTCATCCCTATTCCTTTTTTTTTTTTTTCTGAGACGGAGTTTTGGTCTGTCACCCAAGCTGGAGTGCAGTGGCACGATCTTGGCTCACTGCAACCTCCACCTCCCAGGTTCAAGCCATTCTCCTGCCTCAGCCTCCAGAGTAGCTGTGCACCACCACACCCAGCTAATTTTTATATTTTTAGTAGAGACGAGGTTTCATCATGTCAGGCTGGTCTTGAACTCCTGACCTTGTGATCCACCTGCCTCAGCCTCCCAAAGTGGTGGGATTACAGGTGTGAGCCACTGCACCTGGCCTATCCCTATTCCTCTTAACCCCATATGGCCCTTACATTAACTCCTGTTAGGTTTTCGAAAATCTATGTTGACAATCCCTCACACTCTTTTCTTCGTTCTTAAACTTTTCCCAAATTCTTATTGCCTAATCTTTATAATTCCTCAAAACTGTCTTACTTCTAAAGACACTCCTTTTCTAGAGTCTTCTTTTAAGATTCCCACTTCTTACTACTTAATAGAAAGGATACCTGTTGACATAGGTCATATGGTTGATTGTTACACTCGTGTTCTATAATAAATCACATCTCCCAGTACCCACACTCTTGCCTTCTCACCTTCTGCATTGGGTCTCGGCTCGGCCATATGATTGGCTGTTCTAACCATTCGGCCCTGGCTTTGAGACCAAACAATAGAGGATAAAAAAATCATCACGGAGACTATTAGTAAAGTTTAGAAAAATCGCAAACAGTTAACAGAAGCCAAAAAGGCAGTAGAAACTGCTATTGGACACAGTAAAAATGGAAACTCATGTGTTGTGTTAGTGAAAACACTGGCATAACCGTCACCTGTAACAAATTGAAAGATTAGAAATGTTCTTAGTGAACTTTGTCAGTCTGGCTGAGAACATTTTGAGACAGAATGCTAAAGTGTCAGTTTGTGTCTTTTAGATGCTTATGAGAAGGTACAAGAAAGAACTGAGCTAAAGAGGGACCTGTTCAATTTGCAAGTAGAATTTAGAGGATACGTAAAAAAGCTAGGACATACTGTTTTGGAAGATTTAGTGTTTCACATCTTTTGTATCTCCACCTGGCACAGTTAAGAAATGGCTTCAGGGTAAAGACTGAATCAAAGATGTTTCTACAAAACCCTTTGTTAAGAACTTGGAAAGATGTGAGGCTTTGGCTGAGGAGATCCCTACAATTAGACAAAAAAAAAAAATGGTTTAAAAAATACTAAGGCGTTGTGACAAAGGATTCCTTAGAAAGCAAAAGATTCTCTTGAAAAAGTTTTGGATGTGGCTTTGGGGACATGGAATCAACCCCAGATAAAACCATTAAAAAGTCTACAAAAGTTTTAAGGGAGCTAAATCTGCTAGAACTAAAATGTATACAAATAGTTCAAAATGAAATTTTTTATGGGAAATAAACAGGTGAGCAAGCTACTCATTGAAAGCATGGACAGTTCTTACTGAAAAGTACCCAGAAAACAGGACCAAGTGCATCAGAGAGCAATGAATCAGGAAAACTTCCACAAAGTATGATATCCCAGTTAGTGAACATTTTCTACCCCTGGAGTATACAATAGCTAGATTTCAGCCATGATGTGGATCAGGAAATTCTATGTGCCTCCTGTTTCTGTTATTAAATTATTGAATTGAATTATTGAGGTTATTCTGTGCCTTTTACCTATTTATGTTGGGTATTGTATGTGGGAGAATAGGGAAAAACTCTGTTATTTTTTATTTCACAGTTTATTAACACAGTTTTCTTTAGCCTAAAAGCTTCATCTGCATTTAGTCCATGACGAGATCATGGATTTTGAACTTGTTGACTGAATGAGATTTTAAGGGTGTTGGCAGGTGAGGTGGGGGGGTGTAATGTGTGTATCTTCACCTGAATCATCAGGGCCAGACGCAGACCACAATAGACTTTAACTATAATGGCTCAGAATAAATCATGACTCCTGTTATTTATGCCTGCATGTAATTCCCTTCTTGATTCAGGTTATGGCCATGTGATTTAATTTGAGCAATAGGACGTGAGCTAATGTAATACAAATGGAATGATAAGCACTTGTGCACTGGGGTTTCCTCTCGTAGAACACTGTCCTAAGACAGTGTGTGAAGTCCAGTCTAGCCTTCTTGGGAAGCACACACACATACAGGCACACACAAGGAGAGAGAGGCAGCCATCCCAGCTCCCAGCTGATTCTCTAACAGAAACAGACCTCTAAGTGAACGTAAGAAAGACTAGCTGAAGAAACTCACAACCTACCACACACTCATGAGAAACGAAATAGCTGTTTAAAGCCACAAAGTTTTAGGAAAAAAGAGTAAGTGCAGTAATATATAATTAATACAACTGCCTCTTTCCTGTCACTGTTTTATGGTCTAAGATCTGTAAAGACACTCAGGAATCCACTTGATGATTGTAGCACTGGGCGCTACTCCCTATTTGCCTGATCTATTTTCATTCTATGGGATTTCAACAAGCTCATCTTCCTCTGACTCTTCAACTCTCAAGCTTCATAGTTCCCTGGCATTTCACTAATAAGAATATTCATCTTCCAAATATTTTGCTACTTATAAGTATGATTGTATCTTTAGTCAAATAACAAGACAAATATTCTACTTGTTTATGTGACTCATATAGTTCTTAGTTTTTATTTTCACTTTTGTTTGCCTGTTTATTTTTTTTGAGACAGAGTCTTGCTCTGTTGCCCAAGTAGGAGGGCAGTGGCATGACCTTGGCTCACTGCAACCTTCCCTAAAAATTATTTGTGTTTTGCCTATTCATCCTTCCCTCCCTCAGCCTCTGACAATCACTGATTTTTCTACTATCCCCCTAGTTTTTCCTTTTCCAGAATGTCAGATAATTGGAATCATATAGAATGTAGTCTTTCCAAATGTTTTTCTCACTTAGTACACACAATAAAGTTTCCTCCGTGTCTTTTCATGGCTTGATAGTTCATTTCTTTTTAGTGTTGAATAATATTCCTTTGTCTGGATGTACCATAGTAGCCATTCACCTACGAAAGAACATCTTGGTTGTTTACAAGTTCTGGCAATTATGAATAAAACTTCTATAAATATCCAGGTACAGGTTTTTGTATAGACATATGTTCAAATTATTTGGATAAATACTAAGGAGCATGATTGCTGGATCATACTATAAAAGTATGTTCAGTTATGCAAGAACTGCCGAACTGTTTTCCAAATTGGCTGTGCCATTTTGCACTACAGCCAGCAGAGGGCTTCTATTGCATCATTATCTTCACCAGTATTTGGTGTCGTCAGTGTTCTGGATATTGGACATTCTAATAAGCATGTAGCGATATCTCATTGAGGAAATATGATGTGGAAAGACTTTTTATATGCTTATTTGCAGCATATCTTCAGTGTATCTTCTTCAGTGAGATGTCTATTCAAGTCTTTCCCCTATTTTTCTTCAGGTTATTAATTTCCTATTGTTGAGTTTTATGAGTTCTTTGCATATTTTAGATAAAAGCCTTTATTAGATATGTCTTTTGCAAATATTTTCTCACAGTCTGTGGTTTGTCCTCTCATTCTCTTGACTGTATTTCACAGAGCAGAAGATAATTTTAATAAAATCTAGCTTAGCAAGTATCTCTTTTATAGATCATGCCTTTGGTGTTCTATCCGAAAAGTAATCAACATGCCCAAAGTCATCTAGATTTCTAATATGTTATTGTCTAGGAATTTTATAGATTTATGCTTTACATTTAGTTCTATACTTCCTTTTGAATTAATTTATATAAAAGGCATAAGATATGAGTCATGGATTCTTTTGTTTTTTTTTTTTTTTGGTTTTGAATATTCAGTTGTTCCAGCACCATGTATTAAATAGATTATCTTTGACAATTGTATTGTCTTTGTTTCTTTGTCATGATCAGTTGACCATACTTATATGAGTCTATTTCTGGGCTCTCTATTCTGTTCCGATATAATCTGTCTGCTGTTTTACCAATACAACTCTGTCGTGATTGCCATAACTTTGTAGTAAGGTAGTCTTAAAATCAGGTAGTATGAGCCCTCTGACTTTGTTCATCTACTTTAATATTGTGTTGACAATTCTAGATATTTTTCCTCTCCACATAAACTTTAAAATAAGTTTGTTAATATCCACAACTAATAACTGGCTGGAATTCTGATTGAGGTTGCATTGAATCTCTAAATCAAGTTGGTATTAACTGACATCCTGACAATATTGAGTCTTCCTATACATGAACATGGACTTTCTCCCCATTTATTTAGTTCTTTGATTTCTTTCATTAGTGCTTTGTACTTTTCCTCATATATATATATATAGGATACATTTTTTATTAGATTTATACCTAAGTATTTCATTTGATGGATGTTGTATTTTTAACTGCAAATTATTTTTGTTCAACGTTGTTACATAGAAAACAACTGACTTTTGTATATCCACCTTGAATTCTGCAATCTTGCCATAATTATTTATTAATTCCAGGAGTTTATTTTGCCAGGTCATATAGATTTTCTACATAGACAATTATCTGCAAACAAAGACAGTTTTATTTCTTCCTTCGCAATCTGTATACCTTTAATTTCTGTTTCTTGTATCATTGCATTAGCTAGGAATTCCACTATTATGTTGAAAAGAAGTGGTGACAGAAAACGTTCTTGCTTTGTTCCTAATCTTAGCAACACAGCTTCTAGTTTCTCACAATAAGTATGACATTAGCTACAGGTGTTTTGTAGACATTCTTTATCCATTGAGGAAGTTCCTCCTAACCTAAATTTGTTGATAATTGCTATCATGAATGAATGTTGAATTTTGTCAAATGCTTTTTCTGCATCTATGATATGATTATGTGGTTTTTCTTTAGTCTGTTGATGTGATGAATCACATTAATTGATTTTTGAATGCTGAACTATCCTTGCCACTTGAAAAGAAATCTCATTTAGTTATGGTGTGTAATTATTTTTAGCCGTTATTGAGTTTCATTTGCCAGTATTTTGTTAATGACTTGTGTCTATGTTCATGAGAAATATTGATCCGTAGTTTCTTGTTCTTGTAATGTCTTTTTGTTTTTAGTAATAGGGTAATGCTGCTTATAAAAAGAGTTAAAAAGTACTCCCTTGGCTTCTGCTGTCAATTGGTATAATATCTTCCTTAAATATTTGGTAGAATTCAGCAGTAAACTTATTTGGGCCTGTGCTTTCTATTTCAGAAAATTATTAATTATTGATTTAATTTTTAACAGATATAGGTTTATTCAATTGTCTATTTCTTTATTGTGAAAAATACAAATTGTATTTTTCAAGGAATTAGTTCATTTAATGTAGATCGTCAAATTCATGGATACAGACTTATTCAATGTATGACTCTATTTTTAATCATTTTCTTCTCCATGAGATCTGTAGTGATAGTGCCTCTTTCATTTTTTTATCTTAGTATTTTGTATGATCTTTTTTTCTCAGTTGCCCTGTCTAGAGGCTAATTGATATTACTGATTTTAAAAACAAACAAATAAATAAACAAAAAACACTCCGTTTGGTTTCATTGATTTTTCTCACTTTTGATGTTCTGTTTTCAACTTCATTTCTTTCTGCTCCAATTTTTATTACTTCTTTTCCCCTGCTTACATCAGATTTTATTTACTATTCATTTTCTAGTTTCCTAAGTTAGAAATTTAGACTATTGATTTTGTATCTTTCTTCTTTTCTAACATGTGCATTCAATGTTATAAATTCCCCTCTAAGCAGTTCTTTTGCTACATCTAGATATTTTGATTGGTTGCATTTTCATTTTCAAAATAATTTAAAATTTATGTTGAGATTTCTTCTTTGACCCATGTATTATTTAGAAATGTATTGTTTAATATACAATTAGTTGGGGATTCTCCAGCTATCTGTTACTAATTTTTACTTTAATTCCATTTTGGTCTGAACGTAGACATTGTATAACTTCTATTTCTTTATTTGTAAAATATATTAAGGGGCCAGAATGTGGTCTATGTAATGTTCCGTGTGATCTCAAGAAGAATGTATGTTGTGTTGTTGTTGAATACTGTCATCTATAGATGTCAATTATATCCAACTAACTGATGGTACCCTTGGGTTCAGCTCTATCTTTACTAATTTTCTGCCTGCTGCTTCTGTTCACTAATGATAGGTGTTGTAGTTTCCAACTATAATGGTGGATTCATCTATTTCTTCTTGTAGTTCTCTCAGTTTCTTCCTCACACATCTTGACACTCTGCTGCTAGGCACATACATATTAAAGAGTATTATGTCTTGAAGAATTGATCCCTTTATCATTATGCAATTCCTGTCTTTATTCCTGATTACTTTTCTTGCTCTGAAGGTGGTTCTGTCTGGAATTAATATAGCGACTTCTGCTTTCTTTTAATTAGAGCTCTCATGACATAGCTTTCTCCATCCATTTACTTTTCATTTATAATGTATTTTTATATTTAAAGCGGGTATCTTGTAGACAACATAGAATTGGGTTGGTCCTGTTTTTTTAATCCATTCTCACAGTCTGTCTTTTTTAATTGACGTATTAGACTATTGACATTTAAAGTGATTAGTAATACAGTTGGATTAATGTCTTTTTCTATTTGTTAATCCTTCTTCTTTGTTCCCATCATTGTCTTCTACTTTTTTTCTGTCATTTGTAACTTTAAATGTACATTTTATGTGACTACATTCTCTATCCTTTCTTAGTGTAACAATTATGTTTCTTTCTCTTTATATGTATCTTTTTTTTTTTTTTTTTTTTTTTGAGACAGTCTTGCTCTGTTACCCAGGCTGGAGTACACTGGCATGATCTCAGATCACTGCAACTTCTGCCTCCTAGGTTCAAGCAATTATCCTGGCTCAACCTTCCAAGTAGCTAGGATTACAGGCACCTGCCACTATGTGTGACTAATTTTTGTATTTTTAGTAGAGATGGGGTTTCACCATGTGGACCAGGCTCGTCTCGAGCTCCTGATCTCAAGTGACCTGCCAGCGTTTGCCTCCCAAAGTGCTGGGATTACTTGTGTGAGCCACTGTGATATGGTTGTCCTACAGTTTGCAATAGACATTGACAACTAATCCAAGTCCACTTTCAAATAACACTATTCTGTTTCACATGTCATACCTGTACCTTAAAATAACAACATATCTCTAATTTCTCCCTCCCATCACTTGTATTCTTCCTGTCATTCATTTCAATTACATATAAGCAGACACAATTGAATATGTTGTTGCTATTACCATTTTGAACAAATTATTCTCTATTAAACCAATTAAGAATAAAAAATCAAAATGTTTTATTTATCTTCATTATTCCTTCTGCAATGGAACTCCTTTCTTTATGTAAATCTGCACATCTGACCTATATCTCAATGTAGAACTTCTTTAGCATTTCTTGCAAGGTAAGTCTACGGGCAAGAAAAAAAAAAAATCCCTCCATTTTTGCTTGGGAAAGTATGTATATCTTCTTCACTTTTAAAGGATAGTTTGACAGAATACGTAAAACTAAGTTAGCGGTTTTGTTTCTCTCAACACTTTAAATATTTTATTTCCCTAAAATTATTCTATTTGCTCTATAGGTGAGATATTTATCCCATGTATGTTTATTTCCATATTTTTAAAATTTATTTTTTATTTTCTATAGTTTGAATATGTAGATAGGTGTGGAGTTTTGTGGCATTTATTCTTTTTTTAAATATATTTTATTGCATTTTAGGTTTGGGGGTACATGTGAAGAACATACAAGATTGTTGCATAGGTATATACATGGCAATGTGGTTTGCTGCCTTCCTCCCCATCACCTATATCTGGCATTTCTCCCCACGTTATCCCTCCCCAACTTCCCACCCCCTGCTGTCCCTACCTAGTTCTCCCCCACAGACCCCAGTATGTGATGCTCCCCTCCCTGTGTCCATGTGTTCTCATTGTTCAACACCCACCTATGAGTGAGAACATGCAGTGTTTGATTTTCTGTTCTTGTGTCAGTTTGCTGAGAATGATGATTCCAGGTTCATCCATGTCCCTCCAAAGGACACGAATTCATCGTTTTTTATGGCTGCATAGTATTTCATGGTGTATATGTGTGTGGCATTTATTCTGATTGGTGTTCTTTGAGATTTCTGGATGTGTAGTCTAATGTCTGACATTAACTGGTGAAATTCTCAGTCATGATTAGTTCTGTTCTTTATTTTCCTTGTGATATTCCCATTATGTGTATGTATATTACACCTTTCATAGTTGTCCCATAGTTCTTGGATATTCTGTTCTTTTTCTATTTTTTTTTCCAGTTTTTGAAGTGTCTGACATAACCTCAAGTTCAGATATTCTTTCCTCAGTCATTCCAGTCTACTAACAAGCCTTTCAAGGTATTCTTTATTTCTCTTACAATGTTTTTGATTTCTAGTATTTCTTTTTCATTCTTTCTTAGAATTCCTATCTGTGCTTACATTATACATACTGTTAACTTTTGCCATTGAAGCTCGGTATATTAATCATGAATATTTTAAATTTATCATCTGATAATTTCAACATTCCTTCCATACCCTACTCTGGTGCTCATGCTTGTTCTGTCTGTTCCAGCTGTTTTTTGCCTTTTAGTATCCCTCCTATTTTTCTAGACATGATGTACTGGGTAAAAGGAACCAGCGTAAATATAGTTCTCCATTGATGCCTGCAGGGTATTGATTCCAGGACCCCACGTAGATACCAAAATATGTGGATGCTCTAGTTCCTTTATATAAAATGGTATAATAAATATTTGCAAATAAACTGTACACATCCTCCTATATATTTTAAGTAACATCTGTTACTTATAATACCTAATCTAACATAAATGCTACGTAAATATTTGTTACACTGTATTTTTATTTGTATCTTTTTTATTTTCCATGACCTTAAATGAGATAGGATGTTTGACAGAGGGCAGTGTTGAGTATTTACCCTTCTCTAAGTCAGTTAGGCTCTGAGAAAACCCCACTGTATTAGGCTTTGGTGAAATAGTTTCTCTTGAGGGCAGGCTTTGGTTAAGATGAACAGAATGCTCTGGTGTGTTTTTAAATAGCCATTTTCCCCTTTCACTGTCAAATGCACAAGAGGATTTTTCTGTGATATTCACTGTGAGAATCTGGTAGAACTCTCGGAGGTGAAACACATTAAAGTGATGAAGGGAGTGAGCAATGACTGGGTCTCCCTGGAGTTTTTAACTCAAAGATTTATCCATACTGAGCCTGCAACAATTTTTCAATTACAGTTCAGGCTTTCCTACTTCTTCCTGTGGAGGTTTCTCCTTATGGGTTTCTGTTCCAGTAGGTTGTGATTCTCTGATGTATCTGCCCATGTGTCTCTCCAATATTAGAAGTGGTAAATTGCCCTGTGACTTCGCTTCTGTGTTACATCAAGAATAGGTGTTGATTTTTTCTGTTCAGCTTTTAACTTGGTTTAACGGAGTGGCAAAGTCTAAGGTCTTTTCAGACTAGTCTGGAAATGAGAAGTCCTGCTCTTTGATTTTGGTCAGTCATTTGCCCTCCCTTTACCATGCTCGTTCTTTATTTGTAAACAACATTACCTACTTCATACGGTAGCTGTAAAACCCAAGATAATATAAATATATTGAAAATAACAAAAATTATTTTTAAAAAACAAACAACTCATAGCTGATTGATGTACAATGTTACCAGAGTTTATTGAATTTTTCTTAATCTATGGTTGTTTACTTTGCAGAAAACAAAATTATGTTCGCCAAAAGTCCTTTTTTCCAGTTCTAAAAGGCATTCTTTGCAGAAACAAAGCACAGAAAGTGTGATATTGTAAAATATATTTTGGTCTTCAATCCTGTTTCTTGGCAAACAACTCCTAAAAATCCTTAGAAACTTCAGAGTGACGTCTTTCTGTAGGTAAATGAGGTGACAGATGGTTGGCAATCCCAAATAGCTTTAAGACAGAGGATGACTGCCTGAAAAACCAAGGCCTGTAGAGGGTTGGGACTTTTAGCTCTACCCACAACCTCCAGGAGGGCAAAGGGGGCTGCAAGCTAAGTTGATCGCCAATGACCAATGGTTTAATCAATCATGCCAATGTAATGAAGACTCCATAAAAATTCAAAAGGGCAGAGTTTGGAGAACTTCCAGATAGCAGAATATGTGGAGGTTTCTGGAGGGTGGAGTAGCCTCCCATACCTCACCCTACATGTCTCTTCATCTGTATCCTATGTGATAGCCTTTATAATAAACCTGTAAATATAAATGTTTCCCTGAGTTCTGTGAGCCGCTTAAGCAAATTAATCAAACCCCAAAAGAGTAACATGGGAACCCTGTTTTATAGCCTCCAACGCACAGCCAAAACAACCTGTGGCTTGTGATTAGCATGTGAAGGCCACAGAAGGGAGGAGAACATTATTGAGGACTGAACCTTCAACCACTGGCATCTGATGCTATCTCAAGGTAGACTGTGTCAGAATTAAATTGGAGGATACTTATCTGGTTTCTGCTACAGAAATTACTGCTTGCCTGGTGTGTGAAGAAACCCCACCTATATAGGGTCATAGAAGACTTCCGTGTTGATTGTTGTTGAGTAAGAAAATAGAAAAAGTGCTTTAAGTTTCTGCATGAGTTTTTCTCTACTCTCAATAAGCTACTAGTATTACCCA
Source organism: Alouatta palliata (assembly GCA_004027835.1). Taxonomy (NCBI): domain Eukaryota; kingdom Metazoa; phylum Chordata; class Mammalia; order Primates; family Atelidae; genus Alouatta; species Alouatta palliata. The sequence continues at coordinate 17,401 of PVKV010008648.1, forward strand.
GCAACAGTCTATATTCTAATATGTTTGGTTCTCATCCAAATGAATCAGATATTTCCTTTTCTGAACTTTGCTTAATAATTAAAAATAAAAAAAAACTTATAGAAATAAAGATCTCATTAAATAATGTAAAATGTAAAAGAAAAATAAATTGTAGTTCCAGTAATGTACCATGTTTTTTTAACCTAGCAACTGAGTTGTGAGTCTTTGTATTCCCCACACATTCAACTCCTGACTACACTACAGACTGCCTCCTCCTCCTCCAAATTTAACCTTTGGAAGTCCTTCCTGACATCCAGTCTGGGTCTGATGTTCCCATAGCTGCTGTACCACTCTGTGTAATTCTTCAGGATATAGGGGTGCACGTAAGGTGTCATAGTCTTATAATAAGTTCACTTGTGTGTCTTTCCAGACAGAGTATGAGCTGGAGTTAAAGACTCTATTTCACTTTTCCATCAACGGGGAGCTCAGAAAATGGCCTAGAATAGTGGCAAGAAAAGATTTAAAAGTCTTAAATATGTGAATAAAATAATGAGCTATTTCATAAATATCATTTGTTTGGTGATATTTAAGTTATTTTAATTATCAAGGAAAATATGACTCAATCTCTGACACGTTTTAACTATTCAACAATTTCTAACACAAATTGAACACTCGAAGTTCCCTGCCGAAAGGAAACCTGAACGCACAGACGGTGGAGGCTGCCAGGTGGTATGTTCTCAGCATGAGCCAGTACCTTGAAATGCATGGCCTACTGCCTTTTAGAGTTGCAGGACTTCCAGGTGTCATTACATGGAACACACACCAACATTCTGGAAAGGCACAAGGCAGTGGAAGGATGGAAGCACTTGAAGTTTCCCCTGCCACATAAAGCTCCAATCCTCACTCAAAAAACTGAATATCATATATGAAGTTAAAAGTTATACAAATGTAAGGAGCGTTATTTGAATTAATTATGAAAACAGTTTATACTTATAAAGGAAATCTTACCAAAATCACTTTAAATAAAGCCTCTTAAGAAGCCACTTTTAATGGAAAAGTCAGATATTAATAGAAAGCAGTTCTGAATTATTAAAAATATAAAAATCTGAGTTCATTTATAAAAAATCGATAGGCCCACTTTTCAAGGTACTTATATGTGAGCATAAAAGAAAGCTCAAAAGTATATCATGCAGTCTCTGTCGTAGTAAAAAAAGACACCTACACCAGATAAAGGCTGTAGATACTGAGTAAAAATCATTTTAAGATAAGTAAAATTTAACGGATACATTTAAATTTACATTTTAAGATAGTTAAGGAGACTATAACTGTCTTCAAGAAATAAAATTTCAAATAATTTTGATTTGATATCTAAAGGATAATATACTTGTTAAATGATGAAGCCCCTAGCCTTATGTAATCTACTGCTAAGAAAAGAAATCAGTTGAAAGCTCATGTCATGCCTCTTCGGAAGCTGCAGTGGTGATTATGGTGAACAGTTTAGCCCAGGGAAGAGCCTAGAACTCTATTACCTCAGCTCCTAGTTCCCTTTGAGATCTGGGTCAAGTTACCTCTAAGCTTTTAGAGGTAAGTTTACTAATTTATAAAATGAGTGAATGTTACCAGATAATTTCTGAGTTTCTTTAAGCTCTAATATTCAAATTAAATGACTGTTTCTCAGAACCGTTTTGGGAGGAAGAAAATACAGGACTTTAATAACAACTATGATAATTTCTGTCTACCTAGACCATAGTTAGGTCATTCAGGTTTTTTCAGGTTTCATCTTTCTCTTTCCTCCAAGGAGGAAACCTAGTTTTGACCTTTCTTAATGCTAAAAATGGTTTTCCATGTCTTCCACAAATGTTTTTCATCTTCTTTTCCATGTGGCATCAAATAGAATGAGAGCATTGATTAAAGGAGGGGTGAGGAGAGTATAAAAAAAGAACTGTCCCAACTGAACCACCCATACCATCACTATCCTCACTAAACTATAGCCTATATTATGTGTGTGTATGTATACGTAACACAGAATTTCTGTGTATGCATGTGTGTTTATGCAGGTGCATGCATGGATACATGCACATATGGTAGGTGGGTTTCACATGAAATACTTTTACTTTTCTAATTCTCTCCAACCCATGCCCCTACTATTTCCAAATTCAAAAAGAGAACAGGCCTATTTATGTGACTTTTATACAATTTCCTTCCTTTCTTGGTTTTAAATGACTTTCTATTGTTTTCCTAAATCATCAACAAGAAAAGACAATTTATATTCTTAGAATAAGCAAAAGTATTCCCTGAATTTAAAGCTTAATAATTTACTAAGATGGAATAAAATTAAATTAAATAGATTAGTAAGTAAGATCTGCAGGATTAAGAAACTAATACAAAATAAATTATAGTTTCAGGAAAGAAATTTCTGGAGTATAGTATCCTTCCTTAGTTATTTATGTAGAGATATAGAGCTCAGTATGAAACTGCTTTGAATATTTAAAATTCCATTGCAATAAAACCAATAATACAGTATCTTGGTATAAGAGCAACAGTAAAGACAAGTTCTTTATGTATGTTAATACATATATTTTTCATTAAAATATTTTGAGGTACATACTATTATTTTTCACTATAAAAAAACTGAAACACAACAAAATTAAATAATTTGCTCAAGGATGTACATTTACATAAGCCCCAGAACTAAGATTCTAATTTAGTCAGTGAGTTTACTTATTTCAATAACATTTGATACTATTAACTTCCAGAACATGAAAACATGAAACACCAGTCCCATGCTAGAAACACCACGCGTCCTCTTGGGCATATGTAACTTGTTATCTGCATCCTGTAGAAGAACAATTTTGTGAAAATATATGAAGTCATTTTCCAAACATTCAATATAACCCTGAACAACACAAAAACTATTTAAGACCTATCTCATTCATGAATCCCCTTGGATCTGTTTGTATTTGTATGTGGCCCACCTCTTTAGTATTTCATAAGTTTAAAACAGACTATTTAAAGCAATATTTCATTTAATTGCCCTAAATCTCTTTTTCGTGTCATTCATTGTGTGTTCTTTAATTATAACATTATAAAATTTGTTGGATACTTTTTTTGTTTATTATCTTCCAAATCTTATAAACTTTGATCGTCTCTCCTCTCAGCACTTCTACTTTTCATACAAAGAGTTCCTTTAACTACATTACATAAAATTTTCAAAAGTTGAGACCATTTCAAATTCAAAGTCCTAAAATTTCAAAGAAATCCTGAAACTGGTTACTCAGTCATGTCAAGAAGAATTCAAAAAAAAGTGCTCCTAAAGTTAAAATCTTCTGATTCCAAGACAGTCTCTACTCTTACAAGTGACAGTGCAAAAAATTCCCAAGGACAAATACACTATGCCATTTCTTAATTCAAAAGTTCCAAGAAAAAACAAACAATGACTGTAAACTAACCACTCATATACATGCCAAGTCACAGACATGGTCATATTTTTAAATTTTAACATACAGGAAAAATGTGTAATGTTAAAGAAAAATATCAATAACAGCAACAGGGTGACAGGTCTTTAATTACAAAAATGTTTGCAGAAATTCCTTATACTGTTTAGCAATTTTGCTTTTCATAGTCCTCCCACACTAAAGATTCAATGTTTTTTAACATTTTTTTACAATTGAGACGGAGTCTCACTCTGTTCCCCAGGCTGGGGTGCAGTGGAACGATCTTGGCTCACTGCAACCTCCACCTTTCAATTTAAACGATTCTTCTGCCTCAGCCTCCCAAGTAGCTGCGACTACGGGCACACACCACCACACCCGACTAATTTTTGTATTTTTAGTAGAGATAGGGTTTTGCCATATTGGCCAGGCTGGTCTCGAACTCCTGATCTCATTATCTGTCCCCCTTGGCTTCCCAGTGTGCTGGATTACAGGCATAAGCCACCATGCCTGGCCCAACATTTTTTTTTTTTTAACATAAAGCTAGCATTCTCTTTTGCCTAGATTCTTAATATTTCCTTTCTTTTTTTTTTTTTTTTTTTTTTTTTTTTTTTTTTTTTTTTTTTTTTTTTTTTTTTTTTTTTTTTTTTTTTTTTGAGACAAGTTCTCACTCTGTTGCCCAGGTTGGAGTGCCGTGACACAATTATAGCTCACTGTAACCTCGAAATCCTAGGCTAACGTGATCCTTTGCCTATGCCTCTCAAGTAGCTAAGCCTACTCAAGTAGCTGAACCTATAGGCGCTCACCACCACATTCAGCTAATTTTTTAATATTTTTGTAGCAACAAGATCTCACTCTGTCGCCCAGACTCATTTCCTGGCCTCAAGCAACCCTCCCACCTCAGCTTCTGAAAATGCTAAAGTACTGAGATTACAAGCATGAGCCACTGCACCTGTCCATTTCCTTTATTTTTTAACTGATTTCTTCTCTTGTTCAAGTCTCTCAAAAGATAGAACGACTTTGCTGAACACCTCCTTCTCCACTCTCTCTCCACAGCCAAACGTCCAGATAAGTACATGGCCCACACCCGATCTCCATTTGCTCACTTTCCATCATTCGTTAACTCACTCCAACAGGCCTACCATATCCACTCTACCATATTCATCTGCGAAGGTCTCCAAGGGCTTTCTGCTTCTCTAGCTAACAAACTCACCTCTCAACAGCATTCCACAGAGATCCCCATAACCTACTGGAAACTGCGTTTACTTGCCTTCCATGACACCATACTCTTTAAGCACTGTTTTCCTACTTTCCTGGATGCTCTTTCTCAGTTACCTGTGACTTTCACCTTCTGTCTTGACCATTATCTGTTGGTTAATGTCCTAAGCATACTTTTCTCCCTCTGAACCACACTCTCACTTTAGGTACTCTCATCCACAATCATAGTTGCAGTTATGCTGTGCAGAAAATAATCAGATCTCCATCGCCAGCCCAGATCTTACTCTTGAATCCCAAATCATATATTTGATTACCTTTTAGACAACTTTCATTGGCTGTTTTATGAGCCTCTTAAGTTCAATAAATAGCTCTAAAACTGAACTCATCAATTTCCCTCAGAGCCTTCCTCTCTTCCATTGAGAACTAATTCAATAAATAACACTCTAAGCTATCAAGACTGAAGGAACATCCTTGCTTTCTGCTACCACACTTTCCACATGCATCATTTGCCATGATTTCTTAAATACACCTTCTAAACAACATTCAGATATGACTTCCCTTCATCTCTACCTACCCTTCCAGTCTAAGTCACCATTGTTCCTATCTTGTAATTTCACTCTTGTTTCCAAGGCGATCTTATTCGTAATTTATTTCTGAATTGTGCTTAAATATTCTTCTTAAAACTGTACAACATCTATTGTTGTCATTTCAGATTCTAAAATTGCTATGAGGGCTTGCTAAATTTGGCCACTGATTTCCTCTCCTAGCTTCATCTCATAAAGCTCTCCCACCTGCTTTCCATGTTCTGACTATGGTGGAATAAGTTGGCTACAGCTTCTTGGTCACAGCCCTATTAAAGATTGAAATAAGTTTCTTCTCCTCTTGCATATAGACTCACTCTATGGATGCTTAGCCAATAGAATGCAGTAGAAGTGACCTTACCTAAGCCCCTGGCCTAGTCTTGAAGAGGACAGGCAGCATCTGCTTTCTGTCTTAGAACATGCATCCTTGGGACACACTTTAGGATGCAGTCATCACGCTATTAGAAGCCCAAGTCACATGGCAAGTTTCCAACTTCCAGCCTACAACTGCCAGCCATGACCGTGAACTCTCAGATTTTTGCACTGCATGAAGCCCAGCTGAATTCACACATAGCAAAACTGCCCAGCTGATACCTGTAAACCTACAGACTCATGAGAGGTAATGAAATAATTGTTTTAAGATACTAAGTTTTGGGCTGGTTTGTTATGTAACAGTAGATTACAGGAACAAATGTTTATATTCCATCTTGTCTGTATTTCAACTCACAGAGACAGAAACTAGGTTTTGCTTGTTCATGATCATATTTCCAATGCTTACCAGAGTTACTGGTTTACCATAGATGCCCAATTAATATTTACTGATTGATATTACTAATAAATAAATGAAAAGATAAATTATTAATTTCCTATCTCAAAAAGGGCAATATAACCTAATGACAAAAGATGCTGGACTTTTAGACAACACTTCATGGTTTAAATCATGCCTCTTGTATTTACTGCCGACTGATCAGGAAATGTTGCATAAGCACTCTGTCTCAATTAGATTATCTGAAAAGTAAGAATAATATTGTTTGGAGGACTAAATAAGAGTATATTATATGTTTTGTATGTGTGTGTGAGTGAAAGAGAGAGAGCGTGTGTGCATTTATGAACCAATGGCAAAAGGCTCCCAGTGAATGTTACTTGTTATTATTTATTTATTAAAATGATTAACTGTAAAGCAGAGAAAATGAATAGCTCTTCTGAGTTCACCTTGCTAGCTAGCTGCAGAGATGGGACTAGCACCTGTTTTTCTGATGGATTCTTTTGCACCTTCTTATTTCCTTTTCTTTGTTCACATCACAGTCATCTGTGGTGGGCAGAATAAATGATCCCTCATTTCCTAATTCCCTAAACCTGTGAATATGTTATATGTCAAATGGGAATTAAGATTGCAGGTAGAATTAAAGCTGCAAATGAGCTGAGTCTGAGATGGGGAAATTATCCAGGGTTAATCAGATGGCGCCACTGTAATTGTAAAGGTTCTTGTAAGTGAAAAAGGAATTCAAAAAAAGGAGAGTACCAGAGAGAGGCAATGCAAGAAAGACCAGGCCCGCCGTTGCAGGATTTGGAGATGGAAAGAGGCCATGAGCTAAGGCATGCACGTGGCCCCTAGAAGCTGGACAAGGCAAGGAAATAAATTATCCCCTAGAGACTACAGGAAGAAAAGCAGCCCTGCTGACACCTCCATTTTAGCCCACTGAGACTGATTTTACACTTCTAACCTCCGGAACTGTAAAATAATAGATTTGTATTGTTATAAATCATTGTTTATAGTAACTTGCTATGACAGCAATAGAAAGCCAATACATTACCCAACCAATGTGGTGAACTCATGAAACTGCATGCAATTTCAAAGCTTAATACATAAGATATTTGCTGAAACGGTTGTGGAATTTATGATATTTTATTCAATATTTTCATTTGGGACCATTTAGATTCTTCTAACTACCTTTGTTAATATATTTTACCACTGAAAGAGATGATAATATTTCAATTTTGTATAACTAAGAGTAAAGTACAAAAATGAGGAAAGGTAAAGATAGGAAAATAGTAGAAAAAAATAAAGTTAATATAACAATTGAGGAATTTTGAGTATAAATAGCTACCAGAAAGTTTAGCACCTATGGTCTTGACTCTTCTTTGGGAAAGAGAACTTCATCTTCCTGACTCCCCATGGGACAAAACTGCTGAATTTATTGCAATTATAATAAAATTATCATTGAATATATAGTGCGTAGATATTTTTTAAACAGCTAAATATCTCTGCCAAGGCAGCTAACTCAACATACTATTAAATTGATTTAGGGCAACAAGATACAGAAGCTGTCACACCTGTAAAAGATCCTTTAACAATATGTTGTGATGCATTTATATGCTAATCTCTTCAGAAGTAGCAAAACCCTTTGATCCCACCTGGTGGGCCATATTTTCTGAATTAATTCCAATAAAATAGAATAGAATTATAATACATGAGGTCTGTCTTCTTTAAACAGCAACAAGAATGTTCAGATGGATTTTTGGTATACGTTTTTAAACCACATTTAAAATCCTGAGCCACTATGGAAAAATCTCTTCAAATGAATACAACCAAAAGTTATTATTTTTTATTTAAAACAGTCCAGATATTTATAATTTCAGGAAGGCAAATATAAACCAGTCATCTCAGACTAATCTATTAGTGTCTTCTTATTGCTTTGAGTGTTCACCAGGGAATAAGAAAAGAAAGCAAAAAAACAAAAAAGAAGACCAAAAGAGAATGCCTTGGGAAAAAAACAAGGGTGAAATGTCAACCAGTTTAAATTGAAGACCTTAATATAATATATTTCCTGATTCTCCACTCAAAGGAAATAACTGTATAAGATTGTGGCTTAGTTTGCAGAAATCCTGCTATTCGTAGCTTACCTTGACAATTTTAAATGTCAGCCAGAAAAGTCATATTTTTAGTAAGCATGTGTTAACTACTCTGGATTAAATAAATAAGAGTTTACATGATCTGTCTTTTCTATAAAAGTATAACTTAGTTGTGGTTAAGGACTTGGTTTTGTGTTTCTTTTTCTAGTCCTACTTATGTAACTTTGATCACTAATAAAACATTTTGGAAGTATTAATGTACATGGAAAATAGAAGCAGAGTTTCCCTAAGAAGTTTTTATGGTGGTTTCCGTACTTGCTCTTATTCTGCCCCTTTCTTCAGAGGTTAATGAGAGAGAGAGAGAGAGAGAAATTGAGCTTAAAAAGAGTATAGTGTGTCTCTGTTAGTAAAAGATAAATATATACCAAGAGATTTGTTTGGATGCAACACAAAAGGTAATCAGTTAAACAATGCAAAATAGAAACTGGGTTGAAGTTGGGGACAAGGCTTAGAGGAAAGCTAGACTGTAGCTCAGAAGCCATGTGGGCATTCAGAATTCATTCCTGACACCCTCTAAGTCTAAGAGATGATTGCCAGGACAATTTATTGGGAGTACATAACTTGTTTGCTGGAAAGTAATCATCTTCTTCCTGATTTTCCTTTATTAAGACTGGCCCAATAATTCTATGGACTTGAGCTTGAAGTTAGAACCCATCCAGCCAAAAAAGTTACCACTATTTGGGAAGGACAGGGATGCAGAAAGAGATCCAGGGTTGATAAATAGTAGCCTGAGGCCTGACTGCTCAAAATGCAAAGTAAATGTATCCACCAAGCTTCCATATGAAAATTTAGATAAGAAGCTTACTAAGTCTCCTTATTTATGAAGATTACAAATGACGTTACCTAATGAAACCTTTTCAGTCATGCAGTTTTGATACTTATACTGGCCAGGGAGATAGGACCAAAATATAGAAGACAATTTTGGTCGTTAAAAAATTAACAAGTTATTAAAAGACCATTATTTAACATGGATAAAGAGGATATTATATTTCCCAGCAAGAGGGTAGCAGGGGTTTTAATTCATCTAAACTTTTGAGCATATAACCAATGAAGCGCAGGTATAATGGAAAGAACAAAATAATTTTTGGACTCCTATAAATTCCTGGGTCTTCTACAGACTGACTGATGCAAGAACTGATTCAAAGGCAAAATCGGGAAGATGGCAGGGAGAGTAGGGAACTGGGGGGCAAAAGAGACAATATTATACACTGCTTTGACAGAAAAGACAGATATTTTCAAAAAAAAAAAATACTAAACACCAGAACAATGTAATATGCAACTGAACTGAACTAACAAATACAAAGCACAAGAAACATCATGAAGGTGAAGGAAGTATTTTTTAATCCTTAATAATTAAACTGATTTAATTTCCACAAATTGGTCTTTCAGCAAACTGGCTTATGTGACAAGTTTGTCATTCAGTGAATTATATTATTTCTCTGCAATTTCTTAGTTAAATAATTTTAGTCAAGTTACTTAATTTCTGCATCTTGTTATTTTTGGTTTGTTTGTTTGGTGGTGTTTGCTGATAGGATAAAATGAAATAAAAAAATAGTACTAAAAACATATTAGATGCCCAGATACATCCTTTTCAAATTTTACTATACACAAGGCAGCATAAACAAATATTATAGACACCAAAATAGAAATAACATTTAGTGCATATCTACATTTTGAATACAAAGGTAAAATAAGATTTAGAGCATGTCCATTTTCTGAATACAAAGATTTAAAAAGTGTATGTTAAATATTCATATATAAAATTATATGTCGATGGAAATCAGGAGAAAATATTTATTTAGAATTGTGGTGATATGGTTTCCCTGTATCACCATCCAAATTTCATCTTGAATTGTAGCCTCCATAATCCCCACGTGTGGTAGGAGGGACCCAGTGAGAGGTAACTGAATCATGGGGGTGGGTCTTTCCCTTGCTGTTCTCATGACAGTGAATAAGTCTCACAAGATCTGATGGTTTTATAAAGGGCAGTTCCCCTGCACAAGCTCTCTTGCCTGCTGCCATGTAAGATGTGCCTTTGCTCCTCCTTTACCTTCTCCCATGATTATGAAGCCTCCTCAGCCATGTGAAACTGTGAGTCCATTAAACCTCTTTCCTTTCCTTTATAAATATCCAATCTCGGGTATGTCCTTGTAACAGCATGAGAATGGACTAGCACATGTAGTATCTTGAAAAGTCTTACAGAGTATTATTTTGACTTTGCCCTGAACAATAAATAAGAATTTTAGCAATAGAGGCAGAGCTAAATGAAAGGCCAAATCAATGGAGAAAATGAGAAGTCAGGGAGCTAAGAAGAAGAGAAGAAGCAGGAATGAGGTGAGGTAGAGGAGAAAGAGAGACAGGGAAAAAAGAGAAGAAAAAGAGGGAAGAAAGACGAAAAGGGGGAGGAAATAAAGGAGGAGAAAGAGGAGGAGACCACCAACAATCACAATAACAACATCACAAACATGACAAAGACTCCTGTTACCCTCAGGATCTAGTCTTGCCTTTTTTTCCAAAGTGATAGCAATTTAAACTGGGGATATATTTGGTTATTATAAAGAAGACACATCCTAGCATTTTATGAATCTAGATGTGGCCAGGTTACTAAACTGTAGCCAATGACATGTGAAAGAAAGTAATATATGGAAATTCCAGGATATGTTTTAAAGGCAGGGGGAGTGATCTTTTTATCAATTCTTCTTTCTTGGTGCCAGGATTAGGGACATGGTGCTAAGTCACCACTGATCATGCTGGAAGAGACACAGTGCTTCAGATGGCAGAATCTGGGTTCCTAAAATAATAGCATTAAATATCTATCATATAAGCCCTTGATCACCTATATCTAAGTTTCTATGTGACACAGAATTACAGTTTCATATTGATTTAGCCACAGTTATATAGAGTCCCTTTTTATTGTAATTAACACTGTGAATTTATGAAATGGTAAATAGTCTGTTATGAATAAAATACAGAAAGTCTGGGAGAGATAGAATTAATGATGAAACCAGGAAGTGAAGACCTGGACAAGTCTAAACTGAGATTATATTTAGTTTCCCTGCAATTGAAAGTCATAGATCACTTTCAAAAGGAGTAGAACATGATCAAATATGTGTGGTAGAAAAATAAATAAAATGTGTAGAACAACTTATAAGGAAGAAAGACTCAAGATAAGGACAATAAACTCTGTTATAACATAGACTTGTGACCACAACAGTAGGAGTATGAATGAGAAGAAATCTAATTTAGAGATTGAACTGACAGAATTGTGCAAGTAAAAAAGAAGAATGCGTGAGCAAGAAGGAGGCATAAAAAATGCCTGTAATCGAATACAATTCTAATCTAGTTAAGTAGCATAAAAGGAAGCACAGATTTAATGGTGTTACCTGGCAATGGGTTATAAGGAATTTTAAAAAATATTTGAAATTCTAATAAAGTCCTGGTGACAATTGGAAATGCAAGTGTGGAGGATGAGTTAGAGTTTATCTATATTTGGTACTCTCTCAGATAGGAAGACTTGGTAGTAAACAAAATGAACAGGAAGGGTAACATAGAATTAAAGAGAACAGAAAACAGAATCACATTATGTTCTTACTCCTCTTTTAAATTATTTGTGTTTTGTTCTGCCAGGACACAGGATGAATGTGCCCTAAGATTCACATCATCTGTGAAAATAAAATGGCCTGTGAAATAAACTCCCTACGCAATTACAGAGCTGTAAAGAAACTTGAATTGCCTGGACAGCATGAAAGAGCTGTGGAGAAAGTTTAACTACTTTCATAGTTAAAGAAAGTAACATGCAAACAAGCAAAATGACTTGCTCAAGGGAGCTTCACTACAGTAGTAGACAGCTCTCCAATCCCAGTATGCTGGACCATATTTTGATGCTTCATAATTTGTAAATTCTAGTGGAGGTATGTCAAAGACATTTTCTCTTCCTCTTCACTTTATTTATTTACATTTTTTAGACAATATCTCATTCTGCTGCCCAGGCTGGAGTGCAGTGGCTCAAGCACGGCACACTGTAGTCTCGATTGCCTGGGCTCAAGCAGTCATCCCATTTTAGTCTCCTTAGTAGGTGGAACCACAAGTGCACACCACCACGTCTACCTATGTTTTATTTTTTATTTTTTTGTAGAGATGGTGTCTCACTATGTTGCCCAGGCTGGTCTCAAATTCCTGAACTCAAGCAATCATCCCATCTTGGCCTTATAGGCATGAGCCACCCAACCAGGTCTCCCCTTCACTTCTTCATCTTCTATAATTTCTTTCTGTTTCTGTCTGCCTTGTAACCATTGGAACTCCAACTTTTTTTCAAGAATCAGTAATATTGAAGCTTAGTTAGCAAGATTCTACAACATTTGGATTTTCATACTCTTCAATTGTGTTGGATAATATTATTTGTAGTAGAAAATTTAGTTGGTTGCCATAAAAATTATTCTAAGAAAGTAAATTATCTTCATAATTAGATTAAAAGAGCCAAAGAAAATTATATTCTGGTCTCACAAGTGAAGCTGAAGTGCTGTGATGAATGATGCTTTTGAAATCAATCCTTCAGATTTTCAGAAGTTTTCTTTACATCGTTATTTCTTGCATTTCAGTTGAGAAGACAATGCAACCATCTATTATGAATAATATTTAGAGAAAGTAATCAAGGGTGCATTAATCTTTGTAAGCAGTTAGACCTATATTTTTAAAACACATTCACTTTTTCAGACTCCAAAGCAATAAAGATAAAATCTTCCTTCAGTGGCGTGAAAGAGCAAAATAAATCCCATGAACAAATCACAACCTCAGAGGGCGATTAAACATCAGAAAGAAGAAACCATGATATATCTGAAAGCAGAACAGCACAGTAAAAAATCATACGGCTTGGGATAAAAAAGTGATAGAGTTCATCCAAGCTTTTTAGAGGATGACACTAGGAAAGTTAACCTCTGTGTTTGTCTGTCATTTACCTGACGCTTGTTTTTATCTGACACTTTCTTGTCTTGGTTTCACTTGGGTTATTTTACAAGTATAGTTGATTTCTTCCAACTTTGATTAGCTTTTTAATGCTTCCTACTAAAGCTAGAATGATAAGGTTTTTAATTTTAAAAATCTACTACAAAAGAATAATGCTTTCCAAATACCTCAACACTCACAACGACCTATAATTTAATCCTATTTAACAGACGATGGTACTACAAGTGCAGAATCCAACTTTGGCTTTCCTCATTACAAAATCGTTCCCCTTTCTACACATCTTAGAGTTCATCCTTCTGGATATCAAGTCCTTCTACATATCCAGATATCACCTATTTTCTAGATATCAAGTCATGATGGCAGGAAAAAATGTTTTGTAATTTTCCCTAGTTTCGGTTACAGATTAATTAAGTATCATATTATAGGGAGAACGTGGACGTGTGGACTAGATGGAGTGGCCAGTTCCTCAATATGAAATTAATTCTCTTATAAGGAGGGAGGAGTTGACAGAAGAGTTGTTCCCTACAACATAAATGGGTCTGTGTGATCATAATTTCAGAACTGATTTCTACAATCATGATTAAAGCTGTATCCATATTTTGAACTGTTGCATTATTTTCATTGGAAAAATTCAATTAATATTTAATGAGCCTATTCAAGTTATGTGTGTGGTGAGGATAAGATTGAAATTTAATTATGTTTACCATATACACATTAAAAAATAAAGAAAAAATCATAAAACAGTGAAAGAGAGTGGAAACCTAACATAACTGTATCACTGATGTAAAGCATCTCTCAGTAGTTTGCTGTATCCTCTGAAGACATTTTAGTGGTGCATATTAATATGTATTACACACACATATACACAGTACTTTTATTTAAAAGAATCACAGAATTTTTATACTTAACATATGATCAAATTTTTCTGTCTCACTGTTTGTAAAACTACATGTACTAATGATATCTCATTGAGGTTTTATTTTGCATTTATCGGATGGTTAGCGATGTTAGTCATATTCTTGTTGGACATTCGTATGTATTCTTTTGAAAAAAAGACTATTCATATCCTTTGGCCACTTTTTGAGGGTCATTTGGTTTTTTGTTATGGTTGTTGAGTTGTCTGAGTTACTTGTAAATTCTACATATCACTTCCTTGCTGGAGGCATAGTTTGCAAATATTTTCTCCCATTCTGTAGGTTGTCTGTTCACTTTGTTGATTATTTCTTTTGCTGTGTAGAAGCTTTTGGGTTTAATTAAGTCCCATGGGATATCATCTTACACCAGTCGGAATTGCTATTATTAAAAGACACAAAACAACAGATGTTGGTGAGGATGCAGAAAATGGGAATACTTATACACTGTTGGTAAGAATGTAAACTAGAAAACTCCTGTGGAAAACAGTACAGAGATTTCTTAAAGAACTAAAAATAGAACTAGTATTTTATCCAGCAATCCCAATTCCTTTGTGTATATAACCAAAGGAAAATAAATCATTATATTAAAAAGATATCTACCCTCATATTTTTATCCCCTCACTGTTCACAAAAGCAAAGACACGGAATAAACATAAATGTCCATCAGCGGATGATCGGATAAAGAAACTGTGGTGCGCGTGCGCTTGTGTGTGTGTGTGTGTGTGTGTGTGTGTGTGTATGTGTGTGTGTGTATTTAACCATAAAAAGAATGAAATCATGTCTTTTGCAGCAACATGTCTGGAACTGCAGGCCATTATTTTAAGTGAAACAACTCAGAAACAGAAAGTCAAAATACCACATGATCTTACTGATAAGTCGGAGCTGAATAACATGGACATAGAGTGTGGAATGACAGACGTGCAGACTGGGAAGGGTAAGAGGAAATGAAGTGGTAGGGAGGAGAAATTACTGGGTACAATGTACACTATTCAGGTGATGGTTATACTAAAAACCCAGACTTCACCATTACCTAATATATCCATCTAACAATACTGCAGCTGTACCCTTTAAATTTATACATTTTTAAAAAACTATATACACTATATTTTTATAACTGTACAGAAATATGTCAGCTTGATTGATCATCATTTAATTAACTAATTCATAATTGGTGACTAGTTAAGTTAAATCCAAATTTTTACCATTGAAAAACAGTGAGTATCCTCTACTTATATCTTTGCCCATATAAATGAATATCCCAAGAACAAATTGCTAGAAGTAAAATGTCTAGGTTAAATGTATATATTTGATTAAGTTAAAACCTCTCCGACTCGGGATGACCACCCATTCATTGCCTATTTCACACACCCTTAACACAGGATACTTCCAATATTTATAATATTATCAATTTGACAGTTTATTAACATGTTTGCTGTATATTTGTGTCTCTTATTATTATTGCATTTCTTGACCTTTGACCATTTTTACGTTTAGACGTTTGCCTTTTTCTTATTGATTTGTAGCGGCTCTTTCCAGACTATAGACTATGGATATTAACCATTTATCATTACATGTAGGCGAAGCATTTTCCCCATCTTATTTTTTAAATGGATTAAGTGTATCTTCAATGACATAAATTGGTTTTGAGATTTATGTCATCAAATCTACTAATATTTTCCTTTATGGCTTATGTTCTTTGTGTTATATCTTTGACAGATAACCTCTGTTTAAGCCTAGACTTTAAAAAGACTCTTCTGTATCTTCTTACGGTACATACAGAAAATAGAGAGCTTATGTAGTTTTTTCCAAATAATTATCTAATTGTTCTCAAATCATTGGTAGATTAATATAACTTCCACCCTCCCCAACAACTAAAAAACTTCCTTTATCCTTAGAGTATAATCATACATGTATATTTGGAGATTTCTAGACAGAAAAAAAAGAGCATTAATGCCTCTCATTTTTAGTCTAACCCTGTGACTGCCATTAGGGAAAAAAAAAGAAAGTATTTGTGTGTGCGCTTTTCCTTTAAAATATTTCTGACAAGTCTACTGTTTGAAAAAACAGATTTATTTTACTTATATTTGACAAATATTTTACAAAGGCTTTTTCCTCTAATGTTTATGTTGTCATTTCCATGGTTAGAATAAGATAAATTTTGCTTCCACCTGAAAGTGGGGGTAAACAGAATAGTAACAATTAATGAGCTTGTCTCAACACTAGTTAAAATTTCCAGTGAAATTTTCTGCTTGTATCAGTTTTGTGGGGTATGAAACAGGACTAGCAATAGGAACTGACTAATCATTTTGATTTCTATAAAGTAGCAATTTTCCCCAAATATAGTAATTTTAATAAACTTTGGTAGAGGCAATTGATCGAACAAAATTTCAAGGCTTCAATTTTGTAAGTTCTGGTTTTCTACTCTGTTTTCAATTAAAATTTTTAAGCCCAACCAGTAGAAAATCTCTATAGATAGGGATAGTAGTTCACAAACAGTTTGAGATCAAGATACTTTTGCAATCTTAAAAATTATTAAGAACCTCAACAAGCTTTTGTGTACATGAATTATACTTGTTCCCATTTATTATATTTTAAATTAAAAGAAAAAGGGGCCAGGCACAGTGGCTCATGCCTATAATCCCAGCATTCTTGGAGGCCAACGTGGGCAGATCGCTTGAGCTCAGGAGTTCGAGATTAGCCTTGGCAACATGACAACACCCTATCTCTACCAAAAATACAAAAATTAGCTGAGTGTGGTGGTGTGTGCCTGTAGTCCCAGCTACTTGGGAGGTTGAGGTGGAAGGATTACTTGAGTCCGGGAGGCACAGGTTGCAGTGAGCTGAGTTGAAGCCACTGCACTCCAGCCTGGGCGACAGAGCAAGACCCTGTCTCAAAAAAAAAAAAAAAAAAAAAGGTGGGGGGTTTATTTATCAGTTCACTTAAAAAAAATAAACACCATAATTTTATATTAATAACAAATTTGGTGAAAAATAACTACATGGTTCAAAAAAAATTTGAAGAGTAACACACTTTACATTTCTGCAAATCTCTTTAATTTCGTTTTTAAATAAAACAGTTGGATTTTCGTATTTTGCTTTGTTGGATTTAAAAGCTGTCTTCACCTAGATCTGTAATTTTAAAAGTAGAGAGTATTTTTTTAGCCTTTTCAGGTAAGTGTGGATATTATTCTTTGAAACCACACTAACAATTGGCAAATGGTAGTGTTTTAAGGGTTATCTATAGTGTGGAATCTACATCCATAGAAATAAACTTTCTGTACTCAATTCCATTAAAAATCCACTGCCCTATCTTGTGCTTGACTAGATCATTTACTCACACTTAATTCTGTAATATTATGCATTGATCATTTAGAAAATATCAGTTCACAGAATTAGGCAGATGACCCAAATGTTGCCATATTTCACTATACGATATCAAAATGTTATTTTTCTTAATCTTACCACCCATCTCATCTGAGAAGTCTTTAATTATCAGGAAAATAACAAGCTTACAATGGCAGATGCAATTTTTCCAAAATTCTATTTTTAACTTAAAAGCTTGAATTTTAGAACTGGCAAAAAAAAAACTGTCCATTGTTTCTTTTAATGTGACACTTCATTCTTTTAAAATATAAATGTTGGTCAAATAACCAAGTGCAAGTAACCCTAGTTCATCAGTCATTCCTTCAAGTATTCAAGCCTGGGCAACAGGGCAAGAACCTGTCTCAAAGGAGAAATAGAAGAATGGCCTATGACAGAAGTGGCCTAGTCAGCTGGCAGTCACAACCACACAAATGATCTTGACTTCCACGTGGCGGTTAAGAACATCCTGCATACTTTTCATTTGGTTTTACAGCACACAAAAATATGTCTACTTAAGGGTTGAGATTCAATAAAATCAACAATATTTACTGTTTTTTGATAGACATTCTTAAGCAAAATTGTTTTGTTTTGGGGGATATTTTGTGAGTGTGTGGCAATGACGACGACAATTACTGCTCAGTACAGTTGATTCATGCCAGTGGTTGCATTAATGGTGCAAAAGCGACAAAGTGGAAAAGGCAGACTGTGTCTTGATATTATTATTATGAAAATAATTTTTATTTCTAGATTCCTGTACAGGGCCTCAAGAATGCGCGGGATCCTCATGCAGCACTTTGAGAATTACTAGACTGGTATATAGGTTTCTGCCCTAGTGGTACTACTAATTGTATTACTCTCAAAACGAATGAATGAATGAATTTTTCTGCTGAATTCCCATCCGGACAGTGACATGCAGCAAATAATCTTAAAAATGGACATTTTATTGTAGTAGTCTCTGCCATTGACAGTGTTATTAGAAGAACATTCATCTCTGCTTGTTCTTCTTTATTAGAAAGATATGCATCTTCATTGGTTTTGCAATCCATTCATAATGTCAACATTAATAGTGAACATCAGCAAGCTGTCACTACCAAGAAAAATGAACTAAAATAAAGAAAGAGAAAAATGTACCACAGGACTAAAATAACACCTCAATGAAAATTTTAACAGCACAGACTTCAGTGAAAACCTTTATTCTCTAAGTGAACAGATGAGTTCATAAATGGGCTGAAGGAATTTTTCTCAAAAAATAAAATAAAATGCTAGTTGGGAGTCCACATTTCCTTTTATTTTTTTTCTGCCCTTTTCAAGATACTAGTGTTATACTGCTTCTCTTTTAATAAGTCACACTGTCAGAAAAAATATTTTTTAAAGTGTGTTTTATATAAAGGGAAGTGGGGAAAGCATTTTAAAAACTTTTTGAGACATTTTCCATGGCATCTCTCATTTCTATGATTCTCCATCTCCTGGTACAGGGATGTGAGTCTGACCCTCTCTCTCCTCTAGTTATTTCCTTCTTTCATTTAAAATGACAAATAAAATTTTTCATAAAAAACTTGAAGATATACACTTTTTTTTTGATAGGTTGCATAACGCATCAAATCCGAGAAATGTAGGTAATTGGATTTCTGTTTCTGTTTCTAGGGTTATGCCCTTTCACATTCCCCAACCCCTAAAAAAGGTAAAAGGAAGAAAACTGAGCAATAAGGCAGAAACCTCAAGACAAAAAGAGGGAAAGCAAGCATAGCTGGAGAATGGGAAGCACCCTCTCTTATTACTTTCTGGTAACTGTGCTAATATCATAAATGTCCCCCGGGTTCATGTTGTATGTGAGAGGAGGAAGATTTTTACTTTGGGAATAAGTTGAGAAGATTGTGTTTTATGTAAAAGGATGTGGAGAAAGCGTTTTTATTATATAGTAAGATTATCATATCCTTTTCCTGATTTGTTATTTTTGCCAGGTAGCAAATAGGTCTTCTTGATTTAATTGTGGGTTTTAACTTGGGAGTGAAGTTTATGAGTTTATGTGATCCTATATATTTATCACTTTTGTCATCTATATAGATCTGTATCTTGTGAACCTTAAAAGGGGGTGGCCCCATTTATATCTTTAAATCTGCATATGGCTCCACTTGAGAATTAACAGAAAGAAACTCTGGATATTTATGTAATGCGTGCATTGTCCAGGTGAGAAACAAGGACCCACTATTATAACTTCTTTTCTTCAATTGGGAAAATTGACCCTGCTTCAGGTTTAGTGCCAGGATGCCATAATTATAACCTCCTTGTGCCTCAATGATAAGACAGAAAATAGCCCAATACACTCTTTTCTATGTCTTTAGTCTCCTAAGATATAATAATTTGCTTTAAATTTAGATGGATATCAGTTAAATAAGATTTTTCATCAAGTTAAACATTAATATATAGGTCTTTATGTTTCTACTCTTACTTTCCATGAGGCAATATCTTTCCTTAAGGAATATAGTCTTGAAGCAGTTCTACTTGTATTTTGAACTTAAAGCTTGGAGCTGTAAATATCTATCAACAAAAAGGGAGCCATTTTGTTTTAATTTATAGAATGCAACAATTCTAACAGTCTCATTAATACATAACCACTAATTCCAATTTAATGAATAACTGCATAATGGTAGCTTTAAAAATATTTGCAGATCATGATAGTCAGTTTTCTGAAATAAAAACAATCAATAAATGGCTTTTACTAGAGAAATGATTCCAGCATATGTCCATTGCTTGATTGCAAGACTTGGGAACCATAATTATTATTTACAAGAAAGACACAATGGCAATCGAGCTTACCACTAAAATGGTGGTTCTCATTCAAGATTTTAGTTCCTCTGTAACATGAAGACAATGGAAAAGTGGTTCGTATTAACAATTAACAGTAAAAATACCCTTAGCATCTACAATGGACTCAGACCTGTGCCAGTTCTACAGGACACACAGTGGAAGTGTTAAGCATAATATCATTCTTAAAGAAGTTGTAACCCAGTGAGGAACAAGACTACTATCATTCAGTGAGTACTTTCTGTATCCCAGGCACTTTGCCAGGCACATGATTATTTTAAGGTTCAGAAAGTCTAGGTACAAATCCTGGTTCTTTCTATAAATAACTATGTCACCCTTGACTAAATCAGCTGCTCTTTCTGGAATTAATTCCTCTGTATGTTAAAAGCATTCAGTAAATGATCAGTAAATCTCTTTCAGCCTTGAAGAGTCTATAATTTCACAATGTGACTAATATAACTTGGAAATTTTAAAGACTCTGGGATAGTAAGGATTAGAATGCTCCAGAAAGGGTTCAGAGTGGATAAGAATGTGGAATTTGGTATTGAAAGATGTATCTAAACTCTTGAACAACCAGAGGAAAGTTCTAAGATACTCAAATTATGAAGTATATAGGGACTTTCAAGTGGCTCTGGAGGGTCCTAAAGTTTCTCCCTAGATTACAGACTCCCAGATGGCTGCATCTCATCCCTCAGCACTGTGTCTAGCACATTTGAGGTACTGAAAATATTTGTGGGCTGAGCATGATGGCTCATGCCTGGAATCCCAGCACTTTGGGAGGCAGAGGCAGGAGGATTGCTTGAGGCCAGGAGTTCCAGTGCAGGCTGGGCAACATAGAGCGACCTCATCTCTACAAAAGATTTTAAAAATTAAACAGATGTGGTGGCGCATGCCTATAGTCCCAGCTACTTGGGAGGTTGATGTGGGAAGATCACTTGATCCCAGGAGGTTAAAGCTGCAGTGAGCCAAGATCATGCCACTGCACTCCAGCCTGGGTGACAGAGAGTGACCCTGTCTCAAAAATATCTTTTTCAATAAAAACAGAATTATTTGACTTTTATATATACATAGTGAAAGAAAGGAACCCTCTGCCATGGTCAGTATATATATATATAGTCACTGCAACCTCCACCTCCTGAATTCAAGCAATTCTCCTGCCTCAGCCTCCTGAGTAGCTGGGATTACAAGCATGTGCCACAACGCCTGGCTAATTTCTGTATTTTTAATATATTAATTATTTAAATACAAGCTTTGTATTTAATGTTTTGTATTATTTCATATTCTGTATTTTGTATTTTTATGTATTTTAATACTTTGTATTTAATATTTTGTATTTTTAATATATTATTTAAATGTAAGCTTTGATCCTGAGCACATCTTTTGTCTTTATATGAATTACATGCAACTAACACACTTACTCACATATAAAAAAAGAGCTACCTGCTAAACTTTATCCTGTTTGTAATACACAATTTTAATGATATGATTAGGTTATCTTTGATTCAGTTTTATACTTTAGTAGTAATAATACTGACTTCAGAAATATAGACTATCGACTGGATATCAAATTCCAATATAAATTTATACATATGTCAGAGAGAGCTATTCCAAGAGCACAAAATGTTAAGGGAGAACTCTGCAACCTAGGCAGAGTTTATACTTACTATATTTGATAAAGAATAACAAACGATTTCCCAGTGAGGATAATAAGAGTGAAGATTGGGCATCTGTCTTGTAGTCTAGAGTCAAATCTTAAGCCTTTCCTCCAGAAAAGTATTGATGCTGTCTGCATGGTGAGCCCCTTCTGCCTGCACCTGCCTCACTAAATCCTCCCTGAACTCCACCTCTTGCACATGTCCCTTCCTGTGCCTCATGCTGGTGTGAAACTCTGAAATTCCCTATAAAGCAGAGCTGTAGCATTCCCACATTCGTTGGATAACTCTGATCTCAGCTTTCTCCCCAGAGCTAACAAAAAGTGCAAGTGTCCTTCCTCCCCGCAAATGAATCTGCAGCCAGGACCCAAGCACGCCCACTGCTCCAGATGAGATGCTCACCTCTCTGGCTTAGGTCCCAGTCCTGGAATAATGTGGCAAGTCTTCTTGAGTGATTATGTATGTGCCTCACATTCAAAAATCACAATTCCTTGGACCCTATCTCACATCCTTCATTAAATACCTTCTGCATGCCAGGTACCTTTCTGGGCATTTGAAAGAGCCAATTGAAGAGTCAGAAGTGATGACCGTAATTCATTTTTCTACTCCCACATTCTCACAAAAGACAGGGATCTCCCAGTTTCATCAATCACAATGATCCCGCACTTTCTGAATTCATGTACCACACATATTCAGGGGTATGCAGCATTCCATCTTCAAATCTGTAGTGAATTTGTCTTTTTGTTCTCCTGGTATATTTGCAATATGTTGGGAGATGATAAATCTAAGTTTTATTTCCTAACAGAGCCTGGCACAAGGCCAGGCACAGGGAATACACCTGTAAAGTTCTTGCTGATTACGGAGAGCACAATGTGTTCAGCCAATGTATCAGAAGCATGCCTGAGAAGTCCCAACTATTCATCTTTAGTCCCAAGACTTTCATCTTTATCTCAATGAGGCAACATAAAATAAACAGCCAAGTAACATGTTCCTATCTACTAGTGAAAAAAAATGAATTAAAGCATATGAAATGTCACTGCAAAAGGAAATAGCCTTCAATTTTTACCACTAGTTTCATAATAACAACATGGAAATCCAAAGTGAAAATGGACAGAAAATGAACATGTACATTTAATGTATGTGTATGTATGTTTCCTAAGACACTTGAAGCTGTGAAGATCAAAAACCAAAAACAGTAACTACTCAATGTTTATGTGAAGAAAAATCAACCTATCGATTAAGAAGTGAAAATCTCTACAAAACTACAAAATGATTCCACATTGTCAGATACATCGCCTTTATTTAATAGATATTACAGAGTACATTATAATATATGCAGCTCATCATGATTTATAAGAATAAATTCTGAATAGATTCCAAAGTTACTGTGTAAAAAGCAAATCAATCTCCATGAACTTGATATCCAATTGATAGTCTGTATTTTTGAAGTCAGTATTATTACTGCTGAAGTATAAAATTGAACCAAAGGTAGCCTAATTGTATCATTAAAATTGTGTATTAAAAACAGAATAAAGTCTTACATCATTTTTTTCATGTGAGTAAATGTGTTAGTTGCATATAATTCATATAAAGACATAGATGTAATCAAAATCAAAGTTTGTATTTATTGAGCACTTTCTATATATAAAGTATGCTACTAAATGTTTTTATAGATACGGTATCATGTGATTCAAATTTCGCAAACAATGTAACTAAGACCAGTTGAAATTAACTAGCCTGTGCAATATCAGATAGTAACAATAAATATCAGAGTTAGGATTCCTAACTAAACACAGGAAAAACAAAGAAATAAATGAACTATATATTGAATGTATGTCATCCATATGAAGATGTTATTTTAAAACCAAATGTAATGCTGGAATGTATTCACTATGAAATAACACAGATTATCTTTAATATAATCTGTGTTAT
This sequence comes from Alouatta palliata, assembly GCA_004027835.1. Lineage (NCBI taxonomy): Eukaryota > Metazoa > Chordata > Mammalia > Primates > Atelidae > Alouatta > Alouatta palliata. Next base: position 41,150 of record PVKV010008648.1, read on the forward strand.
TTCAACAAAATTAGCCAGAAATTATTACTCTTGCATTCAAGTAGATTTCAATTATTTTAATAAAGACAAAATTGGAATGAAGTTGTATATGATGAGAAAAATAAACCAGAAAAAACATTCATGTTCTGTGAGAAGCCTAAGAGTTGAGTTCCTTTACATAGCAAATAAGTGGCTGAGTTACTGCTGTCAAGCATATGAAGTTCTGCCATGCTGAGGAAGCACAGACCTTTTTGTCTCTATCTCAGAGGGCTGCCGACATGAATGGATGTTTAAGTTACAGCAGAATACAATTCAGACACAAGGCAAAACTTCTTGACAAAAAGAGTTACTTTGTGATGAAGATTATCGAGAGGTCTTAGACTCCTTCTTTCTAGAAAGCATCCCCCAAATACTGATAATTTATTGTTTTTATTAATTAGCATGGCATTCATCCTGGGACTCTGAAGTCCTGATATTTTATAGTTGGATCTCATTTCACTTATGCTTCTGGCAGTACAAGGAAACCTCTCCTAAACTTTCATTTTTCTTAAGGTATTAGATTTTAACAGTTTCAAAAAAAAAAACCATTCTTAATTCACTTAGAAATTATAAATATTCTAATGAAGCGGATAGGAGAAGACTGAGGAGACTTGTTTTTTGGTTGGACTCTATTCCTTTGAATGACATGTAACTCCAAGTCTATTATCACTAACATCAAGAGAAAAGAAAAGCAGAGTGTTCTCTTTTTTTTTTTTTTTCCACAAGGAAGGCAGAGTTCATTCCATGGACAAAGATTGAACCTGGCAGCAGAAACAAGCCCTGAGGCATATGATGCCACCTTAATTATCACCTGAAAATAGAAACCACAGTCATGTTGGAGATTACAGGAAGATCACAGCTTTCCTAAATGGCCTGGTATACTGGAAGCTCTGATTACACTCTCTAAGCCTGCTACCATTTTGTGTTTGAAAATAATCACCTAATTTGTTGTGTGTAGATGCCTGTTTTTGTCCAATAGATACATGAATTGAGAAAAATATAAATTTTCAGAAAATGACAATATTTCTGCTATTGGTTTTTTTATATAACATTTTTTTATCCAATGAAAAAATTGGCCAAGGCTATCAGGACAATCATAAGATGAGCAAATTAAATTTCAGATTTTTCTCCACTGTGGCTTTCAGACTAAAAACAATTCGTGTAACCAAAGACATGCCTACAGGAAGGCCTCATTCATCCTCACAACTAGCAACTCTGACTCAGCTAGAGGAGTCAAAGAGGGAAATGGTGACCCTGAGGCCAGACCAGTCCATGATTTTTTTATATCATTCACAGTGAAGAGGTTGGAAGTCAAAGCCAACAGATTATTGTTCAGAAAATAGTTTCAGTGCCAAGTAAGAGACAAACTTTAAAGGTTCTGAGTAATCACTAGTATTAGTGGCCTCTTTTACATAGGACAATCCATAACGCAATGAACCTTACATCCCTGTAAGAATAAAAACTATTTGTTGCTGAAGACATTTCTAGAGAAATGTTCATTCGGAACAAGTTGCTTCCAACCAAAAAAAAAAAAAAAAGAAGGAAAAATCTGAATCCAATCAGATGAACATATTTTCTTATCCTGAAATGATTTTGTGAGTATGGAAATCTTTTTGTTTTTCCCATTGAATATTTTTGCTGACCTTCGCCCTGATGAAGCCAAGGAGGTAGGCAGTTAAGATCTTTTTCCTGCCTTACCGTATACCTTTCTGTCTGACATTATGCGGATCTTCAATTCACCTAAATCAAAATTCACGCTGCCTGCTATACCTCACAATGAGCTGTGTGCTTTGCCTCCTGCTGATCTCTCTAGCGTTCCTTGGTTTATTTGCTTGTTTTGGCCCACTCTTGCTGTCTGTCTCTGTTGCAAAGTTACTTTCCTCTTGAGAGTAATCACATCAAGGTTGTTCTCATTCAGGCCCTTTATACTTAGTTCCCTCTACTAGGGATGCTCTTTCCCCAACTCTTCGTATGTCCAGCTGGTTCTCATCTGCCTGTCGCAGCTCAGGTCTTACCTCTTTAAAAAAGAGGACTTCCTCACTCAGCCTACCTAGCATAGTGTCTTCATCTAGTTCCTCCGTTTGCTCCCTACTGATTTCCTTTAAAGTCCATTTCCCAAGCTATAATACTTTTTCTGTTATTATTATTATTATTGTTATTTGTCTATTATCATTCACCCATTCTAACACAGGCTCCATGAGGGTATACCTTTCTAGTCCTCTTCACCTCTATCCCCACAGAGCTTAGGATAATCTTTCAAGCAGAGAAAATGATAGCTAGATTCTGGTAAGCCTGTGTAAAGCCTGTGACCATCCCAACTCAGAGCCGGATACAGTGCCAATTCTGCACAGGTACATGCAGCACACATCCTCACTTTTCTTTATGTTTGTTAGCACTCTAACCTTCCCAGTGAAAAGAATAGTAAAACAAAAGTGGAAAAATCCTGTGATAATGGGATTCACAAAAATTCTTGCTTAGACACCTCAAAGAAGCCTAACGTCCTTCAGCGCTTTAGATCTTTCTCTTTTAGGGGACACTCACCACAAGAAAAGAAAAACAAAAGAAAATGCTTTATCCTTCAGCTGTGCCACCAGGAATTTGAATTTGTGAGAATAAACATGCTCATTTCCCCTCAATTTCTTCCACAGATTCAGATCCAAATCCTTTCAAATCCAAGGTGCTTTTTCAGCACAGGTAATTATAAACATTTCAGAGCAAGGTGAAATCCTTTAAACTCTATCAGATTCCTAAAATAAATAAAAGGCTGTCTGTTTTGCTTAAACTTGCTCAAATCAAACAAATAGAAACCATCTTCATTTTTCACGGATTTATTATTTGTGAATTTGCCTACTCACTAAAATTTATTTGTAACCTCAAAATCTATACTTGCGGCACTTTTACAGTCATTCATGGACATTTGCCGAGCAGTGAAAAAATGAGTTACCTGGCACACATCTCCAGCTGAGATCAAATAAGGCAACACTTTGCCTTCTTGTGTCAGGTTTCATACTCTAAACAAGTGTCCTTTTGGCAATCTATTTAGTTCCCATTTATATTTTGCATCTTTGCACTTTTTGGTAGTAATTTCAGTGTTTAAAGTGGCTCCCCAGCATAGATAAGCATTGCTGTATAGCATTCGAAAACACAAGAAGGCTGTGATGTGCTTTACTGAGAAAACATGTGTGTTAGATAAGCTCCCTTCAGGCTTGAATTATAGTACTGTTGGGCATGAATTCAGTGTTGATGTAACAATATATATTAAGATAGATGTCTGTAAACAATATATATGAAATAAGATGTTTGTAAACATAAATACACGTAAACAATGTTATGTATTAATCAGTTGATGAAATGTTGTGATGAGAGGCTCACGGGAAATTAATTCAATTTCCTCTAGGAGCAATGGTTCAGTATTTGCTAATTCAGTGTTAGAGAAGAATTTTTAGGATATAACTACCGTAAATAATGAAACTCAATTATAGATTCTTTTCAGGGGAAAAGCGGTAAGCTTTTCTGAATGGTTATATGAGATTTGTAACCTTATCAGTACTTTTATCATCAGAAAGCATAAAATCAATCTACCTGAATTTCATAAAAAAATATTACTTGGTGAACTGTATGTTCTTCCAACCATAAACATATCATTCATGTGGTTATTGTTTCAGTGTGCTTTTATTTTCTGAGGCAACAGATCATCTCCATTATCAACAAGGTAAAGGATAAGAAAAAGTAGATAATAAACAATAAAATCCTGCAATTTCCAGGGCTCTGTTTCTTATATCAATTACTTAATAGTTTTTTTTTTCTGCTGAGTATCTATTTGTTCCTTACTAGTGTATTGCTAAAACATAAATGAAGCCTAAACCTGACTGATTTTTAGAGAAAAATTTCTAGATATGAAGGTTATCATGATCTTCACATTTAAAATTCAAAACCATATGCTGAAGATAAAATAGCAAAAAGATACAAAATGTTCAACTACCCTGCCAACATAAAGACTCTACCAAAAGAATGAGATAGCAAAGATAAAAGCTCTGAATATAAAGTTTTACAGACTCTTGTAAAGAGAAAAGAAAGGCAACTTATAATTAAATACAAGAGAGAGGACTACAAAGATGAAATAAGAATTGGTAATGTGGAACACACACACCAAATAACGTATTGTTTATGCCATTGCTTATGGTTTCCTGCTCATCTCTTTCCCTTATTATAATGTTCAGTTATTGCTTTTTGTATCCTTTTCATCAACACTTAGAAACACATTTCTTTTCTCCCAACGATTCTCTATGGTTTTCAAAATTCCATGAAAGCTGTATTTTGCAATAGCCATACAACGAGGAAGAAGGGATAAAGCAAATATGAGGGTATTATTTAATTAGAACCACTCAAGGCAATCTCAGAAGTAGATAGATGTTCTACATAGTCAAACAGGTGAATGTTATGTAATCTATTTTAATTGCATTATATTAGTAAAAATGTTTAAAGGTATCGTATCTGGAAAAAATGATGTATGATCTTTTTTGTCTGTGTTACACTAAATACAAGAAGGACAAAAACAACTAAACATAAATCTAGAAAGAACTAAAGCAAATGTAGAGAGGTAAGCCCTCTAAGTATTCATCCCTGAGAATTTGTTAGCTCTTCATGGGGGAATCTGTTTTCAAACTGAGTCCTAAATAGGATGGATTAACAGATATAGGTGACGGGGAGGAAGGCAGCAAATCACACTGCCATGTGTGTACCTATGCAACAATCTTGCATGTTCTTCACATGTACCCCCAAACCTAAAATGTAATAAAAAGTATATATATTAAAAAATAAAAAGAAAAAAAGAAAAAAAAGTCCCCATTTAGATACATCACTGTGAATTTTAAGGAGACTAATGATAAAGATCCTGAAAGCTGCCAAAAAGGAAATAATAAATGCACAAAAAAACAAGGATTAGGCTTCTCAAACAACGTATGATGATAGAAGACAAGTTGGGCATTCCTTCCAAGTTCTAAGGAAATGTGATCTTCATACTAGAAATCTATATCCGCCGGGCGCGGTGGCTCACGCCTGTAATCCCAGCACTTTGGGAGGCCGAGGCGGGTGGATCACGAGGTCAAGAGATCGAGGCCATCCTGGTCAACATGGTGAAACCCCGTCTCAACTAAAAATACAAAAATTAGCTGGGCATGGTGGCACGTGCCTGTAGTCCCAGCTACTCGGGAGGCTGAGGCAGAAGAATTGCTTGAACCCAGGAGGCGGAGGTTGCGGTGAGCCGAGATCGCGCCATTGCACTCCAGCCTGGGTAACAAGAGCCAAACTCCGTCTCAAAAAAAAACAAAAAAACAAAAAAGAAATCTGTATCCAGCAAGACCTTCAGTCATATATGAAAGGAGAATTAAAACCATTGCAAACATGCAAAAACTCAGATAATTTACCTCCAAAATGCCCTTTGTTAGGAAGTTACTTAAGGAGGTACTGAAGAGACAATCGGAATGAGAAAAAAAGAAATGAAAATCTAGGGGTTCAGAAAACAAGCCTCAAATCAAAAGAATGAAGAGAAGGTCCCAGTTGACGGCAGTGCAGTAAGATTAGAGAACACTGATTTCAAATTGTAGGAAAACAGGAAACTCCAGTGGGCTGCTCTCCAGGCATAAAGTGGAGAAAGACATACATTAGGAAGAAAAGGAGATAAATGAAATGTAAGACAAAGTCCCACAGTACAAGGAAAACAATAAAATGAGAAATTCCAAGATATTTTAAAAAACAGTGTGGAAAAATATAATCTAAACCTAGATTAATTGCTCCAAATTGGAACACAACTGATCTTGAAAAGGAAAGTGGAATGTATTCTGAAGAACAGAAAGACTCAGTAAGATGAAAAATATTAGGGATATCATGAAGGCATTTGTGCCTTTTCCCAACATGGAAAAAGACTATCAATCAGGGATTTCATTAAAATATTATACACACACTCACCCATGCACATACATGCATGCACACTTATATGTTTGTGTGCATATATATATATTTTAAGTAATCTAGTGTAAGTAATAAAGAAAAACATATTTAAAGCATATGAAGAAATCAATCAAGAAATAATTATATGGTCAACCACAAAAGGACAGTGCTATCCCAATATGTCAGTTGTTCAGGAGCATCAAGAGAAACCAATCTAGTTTGCATAAGGGAGATGAAAAAAAAAAGTATTTGGAAAGACTAGAATACATGAATTATATATATGATAGAACTTAAGAATATTTTAAAACCACATAAGGTATAATGACATTTGGAAATTTCAAATATACAGGAAAAAAATTATAAAAATGGAAAATTTAATCATAGCATGGTGCTTGGCTCTGCATTGAATAATAGCTATATATAGATGTATAAACAACACATTGATTTTTTTTGTTTTTAAAGTAAAAGATATATAATGTATATGTATATAGGACCAATTAATTATAAATACAAAGTAGAATATAGATGTTCTCAATCTTGACTCACCAATGTCATCAATTCATGAAGTAGGAAGTTGAAAGACAATTTCTGTTAAAAATATGGTTTTAAGTATATTATTACAAATTATAATGAAAGCAATAGAGCCATATAATATAATTTTGTTGTTAATATAGAATTAGCCACTAGAAGAATAGGCAGAGGCAAATTCATTCCCATTCTGTCTTCTTCTGTTGTTGGAAATTTTAAACATTTGCAGATATATCAGAGAGGAACACATTCCAAAAAAAAAAAAATTGCACATCTTTGAAACCGTACCTTTAAAAAATCATGTACAAAACTAAAAGAAAAAATAAACCACGGCCAAGAATTAAATACGATTTCATTAGCAAAGGGGTGCCATATATTGTAGGCATCACTAATATTCACCAATAATATACAGTTCTATTCTGGACACAAGGATGATTAGTCTCCACCCCCTTGAAGTCGGGCATTTCATGGGAATAGTGCTAATCAATGGCATGCAAGCTAATGTGGCATGGTTCTTGTCTGGGAAGAAGCATCAGATTGCAAGATCTGCAATTCTCTAGTTCCATCTTCTTCTGCCATAGTCATCTTGAATAAATAACTCACACAATTCAATAGGAAAAAATACCACATTGGCAATAAAAATTGAGCAAAATACTTTAATAAACTGTCTATGAAAAAAGAAACAATAAATGTGCAATAAGAAATATGAAAAACTTATATATCAAAAATATTTTTAGATATCGAATATGTAAGAGCTTAAAATTTTATAACAATGATGTTGAGGGTATGAAAGACTAGACTTTTCATAGACTGTCGATAGGGTTATAAACTAGATTGGATTTCCTTACCATATATCAGAAATTCATTTACTTAACTAAATTCTACATGGCTTTTAATCCAGTAATTATACTTCAGTCATCTGAAATGGTGAAAAATACATATGCAAAAGAATTTTCATTTCCAGCAATATTTTATAATGGATAAAAGAATTTTTTAAAACTTGCAAAAATTGAAGAATTTTTTAAAACTTGCAAAAATGGAAATGATTGGTGTGAATATTATGAAGCTATAAAAATGAAGTTTACAAATGGTTTTAATGCAGTTCTGCTCATGTAAATTTATTTTTTTCAATAAGGCAATTTTTTTTTATTCAAGAAATGATACATTAAAATATAAGCGGATGAGAAGAGTCTTGCAGATTATACAAAATATATTGCTTTAAATTATACTGAAAGTTAAAATCTTTCCACTTTAACGGTCATGGAAAGCCAAGGGGTCTGCAAGGTCTTTGCTCATCTTTTGGCCCTATCGGTAAGCCCACATTCAGTTCATAGCTCCACAAAATGAAGTGGTTAAAGATTTATAAATGTCCCTGATAGTTGGCCAAAAATGCGCAGTTTATGACACGCACCACAGGGCAGGCTGAAAGTATATCTTGATGCAAGTAACATTTTAGCATTTTATTTAGTATTCCAGTTTAAATCAAATTTATATCATAAATAGCATGAGACTTGGCTTTAAGTAGAGCATATAATTGGTTCTTAAGACAAACTGGGGATGAAACTGAATACAGTGTTAGTTAATAAAGCCATAGTATCTGAGTTCCTACACCTTTCTTTATTGCATATAGATTGCGGTCTTTAGTTTTAATATTCTATTTGTGAACACATATGGATTGTTACACTGAATTAACTTCAAAGTGATATTCAAGAACCAAGACATAATCATAACCCATTACTTAAATCTTGATATAGGTTAAGAAATATGCAACACAAGTAGTCTATTTAAATGATATTGCTGCTATGATACAAGCCAAAAAACCTAATAAAATTCTTTATTTATCCCTCTGGGCTCAGTTAATGTTCAAAATCTGACATCTTCTTTTACTGATCTGAGACCCCAGAAACACAAAAGCACAATTTATGATAACAACACTGCTCAGGAAACAAATGCCTTGCATGGCTTTACATCTCTCTACTTGTAATAGAGTTTTAATCCTCTTTATTTCACATTCTGGATAAATTGCCTATCTGTTTGTAACTCCTTGAGGAATAATTTACTTAAGAAAAAAATCTGGGCCAAGTGCAGTGGCTCACACCTATAGTCCTAGCACTTTGGAAGGCCAAAATGGGAGGATTGCTTGAGGCCAGGAGTTCGAGACTAGCCTGGTCCACACAGCCAGACGATTTTTAAAAATTAACCAGGCAGTGGCATGGATCTGTAGTCCCAGTTACTCAGGAGGCTAAGGCAGGAGAATAATCTGAGTTCAGGAGTTTGAGGTTACAATGAGCCATGATCATGCCACTGCACTCCAGCCCGGGTGAATAACAGAGTGAGACCCTATCTCAAAATTAAAAACAAAACAAAACAAAAAAACTTACACATTTAAATCAATGAAGAAAAAATTCATGTTTATCTGTGTGGTGACAATTGGCTAACCTTATGAAGGTAAAATAAAATTGGACTCTCAGGGTTTTTTTTAAATCATATAAAGCCAGATGATTCTGATTGATTTGGAAACATAAAACCAAAATATGATGGTATTAAATCATGGGCAGTTAAAACAAACAAACAAAAAAACTAATGTGGGAAATGTTTTTCTAAGCAAAGCACAAAATTCATGCGGCAATTAAGCAATTTCTAAATTTGACTAGATAAAATTTAAGAATATATGTATTCATCAAAATCATGAACTGAAATTGTCATTCCAAAAAGTGATAAACAGGTTAAAAAGACAAAAAAACAGGTAAAACAGCTGAAACACATCACCAAGTGTTTGTTACTTTAATATACGTATCAACTAATAATAAATAGAGTCACCCATAAATAGATCAACAACCCAAAAGAAAACTGGGCAAAGGAATGAACAAGTGTGTGTATGCACACACACATATATAGAAATACAAATGATGTCTTACCATAGTAAATGTAAGCAAGAAGATACTAAGAGCAAAGCTATACAAAGTTTAACACTGTGTACGCCTTGTGCTATTAGGCAGAAACAGACATACTCAGACCCTCTAGAAAGGATTGTAAATTGAGATGTCTTTTTTCCAGACCCAGTGAAGTTTTAAATGCAAATACTTTTTGACTAGCAATTTATTCTACAAACCCACTTGGACATATTATTAAAAGAGATAGCAAAAATGAAAATAATCATCAAGAACAAGCAGGCTAAATAACAACAGACTACCATGTAATAACTACAAAAAAAGAAGAGGAAAATATCTGCACATAAAAGGAGAACTCAATTTATGTTAAGAAGAAAACAATCAAGATAAAGAACAGTGCATTTGTGGAAACCATCAATAGAGATTATCTCAGAGACATAGAACTGAGTTGAAAGAAAGACAATATTTATTATATCTCCGTGTGTAGTGTTTTTCAAATTTCCATACACATGATTATTTTTGTCAATTTTTAAGCTTCAAAATATAAAGACCACATGAAGCTAAATTCAACTTTTCTGCATGTTTTACATTCTAAATCATCCACGGTACCAAAATGCTATTGTAAGCAAATATTTTAATTTTTTAATATAATTTTTGTTGCATGTTAAAGCAGCATCAACTTTTTTGAGATAATCATGATTTTCTACCTGAAATTCTCAACCCACTATAATAATCAAGGTTTAAATTACATAAAATATGTTTCAACAAGAGACATTAGGAAAGTGTTAAACTCTGTTGACATTTTAAAATACTTTGTAAAACTTCCTATTTAAAACTTGCAAATTGCTTCTTCAGCTAACAACCTAAAATAGTATTTATTATAATTAATTAATTAATCCACATAAATTCATTTATATAAGCACCACCCAGCAACTTATGTAGCCTCTGTCACTTTAAACTGATTTGAAGAGATTTTGGCAATGAAAGAAAAAAATCATATGCAAAAAAAATATATAAATTGTCATCCCCAAATATGATTCAGAAGACTGAAGTTGTTTTTAACAGATCCGCAATTGGTATTATTAGTTTGTTAACAGCAGTACTGCTCATTTGGCTACCCAGGTTTTCAGCAATATATTCTAAATCAGTATTTAAGATGATGGCTTTTCACCTTCCATTGAGAATCTTTTTAATGTTTTCTTTATAATTTTTTAAATTACCTTTTCTGCTTATAAGATAATTTAAAATCTAGGTCCAAAGTATAGGAAAATACTTACAAATGACCTAGAAATAATGTCTGTTACAGAGACTAATGTAATAATAAATCATCTAGGTAACCTAGATTAACAACTTCTACTTTTGCCACAAGGAAAAGATTTTGGACCCATAACAATTTTCAACACAGAAGCCTTATCTTGTTCTTTGTCCTTCAGACAATAACAGATTGGTATACAGCAGGTATCTACTAAAATTTTAAGAAAGGAAGAAAATAAAGAAGAAAATCCTATGATAGGATTTTCATGCATACAAAGCAGATATAAGCACTTTAAAGATAAGTATTTAGCTTTTTTTATTTTTTATTTTACTTTAAGTTCTGGGGTACATAGGCAAATCTTGCAGGATTTTTACATAGGTATACATACACCACGATAGTTTGCTGCCTCTATCCCCCCATCACCTAAATTAGGTATTACTCTCAATGCTATGCCTCCTTAATCTCCCCATCCCCTGCTATCCCTCCCCTAGCTCCCCACCCCACAACAGACCCCAGTGTGTGATGTTTCCCTCCCTGTGTCCATGTGTTCTCATTGTCCAGCACCCACTTATGATTTGAACATGCAGTGTTTGGTTTTCTGTTCTTGTGTCAATTTGCTGAGAATGATGGCTTCCAGATTCATCCATGTCCCTGCAAAGGACAAGAACTCATCCTTTTTTATGGCTGCATAGTATTCTGTGGTGTATATGTGCCATATTTTCTTTATCCAGTCTCTTTGGTGGGCATTTGGGTTGGTTCCAAGCCTTTGTTATTGTAAACAGTGCTGCAATGAACATAGGTGTGCATGTGTCTTTATAATAGAATGATTTATAATACTTTGGGTATATACCCAGTAATGGGATTGCTGGGTCAAACGGTATTTCTATTTCTGGATCCTTGAGGAAGTATTTAGCTTTTATCAGTGTATTCTGCCTCCAGCCTAAATCCAAAGTCATGACTATAACTTTATTTTGTAAATATATAGATTTGCTTTAAAAGAGTAATTTTGACCAAAGGTCTTATGATCACATTAACGAGTTTATGTCGCTGCTGTTAAATGCAACATAAGAATAATAAGAATCAATTCAGAACAAGGTAGTGAATATTTTATTAAATACACAAAGCTCATATGTAGGAAGTCCTTCTTTTTACTCATTATCAGTAAGTAAAAATCTTCCCCCCACCACCCCACACAACTGCACATCTCTCTGCTCCCTAAGAGAAGTAATCTCTGGCCAAGTAATTATTTTAAAATGTTTCAAACCTTCCAGACCTTTCAACAGACTAGCAACAGACAAAAAGAGCCTCCTTATATTATGCTGCGGAAGAAACTTGTGAAAAAGATGACAGTGACCTAGCCAACCAGCAGCAAGATGCAGAAAACGGATCCCCAGGGAAGAAGTCAAATTGAACCTGTCCCAAGTTTAATAAGATCCTATTCATGGGAAATCTCTACCATCATTTTTATTGTGCAAATGTATCATTGGTGGAATTGGTAACTGAATAGTATCAGATATCCACATTAAATGTTAATCCCCATTCACATTTTCAAAATTATGCATGATTTAGCTCTTGTCATATATCTGTTGAATTTTGCAGGGGGAGGGTTTGTGGATCAAGAACCCATCAAAATTCTTGTAAAATGTACATGTTCAGTAGAATTATAAAAATAGTGATAAAGTAAAATCCTAGTCTCTATTTTTAGCTTGAATGGTTGGATTATATTAAAGTTTATTATTTTGAAAATTACATAAAGAAAACTATTAGCTACCTTCTCTTCCATGCAACTGTAAGATGAAGCTAAGTATATCTGAGCAATATACACTCAGGGGAACTGGAATCACTGAAACTGGCAATATTAATCACTATATTATACAAGGCAATTACTATCATTTAAACCTGACGATTACATTATGAGGCAGGTATTATAATGACCCCTATTTTACAGAGGAGGAAACAAGGCTAGAAAGTTTAACTGATTAACACAACATCATAGAACTAGTAAATGGTGAAGCCATAATTTTAATTCATGGCTGCTCATTCAAATATACTGGCTATGTTGCCCACTGAGACAAACAGAGGCTCTGGTTTAAGAAGTTGCCAACTTGTTTTGTAGGTGAAAGCTTCTCCACAAATTTATAGCAGCTTAGAATGAATCACATACATTTCTGTTTTGTTATGTGTAAATGGATATAATAATAATTTCACTTATCCTATAAATTTTACCAAGCTACAGTGAGGTTCAACTAGATATGAAAGTGTTTCAGAAAGAAAAACAATTATACATAAAGTTATAAAATATCTAAGCTTTCTCAAGCCAGAACCTTCCATTTTATTCTCCTCCATTGCTCTGAGCATGGGATTTGGTTCCCAGCAAAGAGCTTATATAGAGGGAAGAAGGAAATACTGGAAACGTTTCTGATAAATTCATCTACGCATTTATTTTCTCATGTAATGTCTCATTATCAGATATGACAAGGAAACTGAGCCTTATTCTACAAAGAGGAAAAAACACAGACTGTATCATAAAGCTGCTAATTATATTCAAGCCTATTTTTGCCTAAATTCAAAGTCTATGTTCTCTTGGCTGCTTTTCATTTAAATGAATTTAATTTAATTAATTAATTAAAGTAAAACATTAGGAATCCATAATGTGCTCAGTTCCATGAAATGTTGAGATATCTTAATTATGTGCTTGAAATATCTACTAAAGATATAAGAGTTTCAAATTGTTCAACATTCTGAAATGTAACTGACATGCAATAAAGGGGAAGATTGAATTCAAAGTACTACTTGAGTTTCAACACCTCAGGTTTTAAAAATCGTTCTCATATTGTAGTGCACCAAATATATCTTTAAGTGACTTACGTGATTTATTTTGTTAGTCTCTTCTTTGTCAACAAATGGCATTATGTCCTGCCTAGGTTTACAAACAGTAGAAAAAGACGCCAGCAAGAAAGTTAGAAGTGCGTTTTTCTTTGTCTTCTGCCTCTCATAGCAAGTGCTCATCAAAACTAACCAAAAAATCTAACACGGGAAGTAATAATAAAATATTGCTAATTTTTATGTACTTACATGGGCCAAACACAGCTCACAGTGTTTTATGACTAATGTGTATCTTCCAAACAATCCTGTATGTCTGTTTCCCTTTTATAGAGGTGGAAACTCAGATGTAGACTAAGAAACTTGTCCAATGTCACACAACTAGTACAAAGACCAGATTTTGGTTCCAAGTGCAGATCCTTAACCCATGCTATTCTGAATCCCAAGAAATCCAGCCAACATACTACAAAGAATCAATTTTTTTATCTTCAAAGATGAAAAACGTGTTTATTGATCATTAAGATGACAACCCTGAACTTGTGTTTGCTCTGAAATATAAAGAAGAATATTTTGTGATCCTTCCCTCCAAAGAAACTATATATGTAGCTTCCTCATGTCCCCCTCTGAATTGCTGCCTGTGTTCTCAAAATTTCCTTTCTATATGTAAATTAGTAGTAATAGCATAAACCAGTAAAAACTAAAAACCTGATAAAAAGTAAAAATAAAATTATAAATGGTAAAGGTGCTTGGAAATTATAAAGCAAAAAATCTCCCATTTCAAGCATAGATTAAAAGCAAGATAGAAATTCTTCAATTTGTCACAAACAGAAGATAACACATAAATAAAGAAAAAAAATTATGACATGACTTGGAATGTACTTCTCAAGAAAACCTAGCAAAACACACACATCTCTAGAGAGCTCCACTTTGAGAGCTTTCTCTGCTAGACTTGCAATGATGAGAGATGCTTTAAAAAAAAAAAAAAAAAAAAAAAACCCTGGCCAGGTGCTGTGAATCGTGCCTGTAATCCCAGCACTTTGGGAGGCCAAGGCGGGAGGATCATCTGAGGCCAGGAGTTGGAGACCAGCCAGACCAACATGGAAAAACCCATCTCTACTGAAAATGCAAAAATTAGCCAGACGTGATGGCGCATGCCTGTAATCCCAGCTACCCAGGAGGCTGAGGCAGAAGAATTGCTTAAAGCCGGAAGGTGGAGGTTGCGGTGAGCTGAGATCACACCATTTCACTTCAGCCTAGGCAACAAGAGCTAAACTCCAGCTCAAAAACAAAAAACAAAACAAAACAAACAAAACAAAAAACCACCCTACCCACACTGTAGAAATGTAATGTCAAACCTATTTATGTGGTACCTGAATCAGTGAACACAGGTAGACCCTTTAAATATATGTAATTCATAATAGCTTACATAAAGCCCTTAAGGAATATGTTTTCAATTTACCAAATTAGCATCACCGAAGTATATATGACAATATTTTCAAATACATAGACCAAGCTAATTATTGCATATGTTATAGTCCTTATTTTTCAGAATAAAACTCACTGTGTTCCGTATTTCAGTCTTAAATTTTCCTTTGAATAATTTTTGAATAACCTCAATGACAAAAAATCACATATCATTTGAGAATTATCATTAGTTTAAATATTCTTCCAAGACATACTAAATACATGAATAAAGAAAAAAATCATGACATTTTAATTTTTTAAAAAAATATCTTCAACTTAGGTGTTAAGTAAATAGAAATATAATATGAGTATAACATAAACTAAAAGACAAACCTTTCTTTGTTCTACTAAGATGGCCCTGTGAGTAATTATCAAAAGTTGCTACATTTCAGGTACCTTGAACAAAAGACAAAGTTTACTATGACACAGTCCAGGCTCTCTATAAAATTCACAGTCTAGTAGTATATTCCACAGTGTATATTTTTACCTATAAAAATTTTCAAACCTTTTCAGTCAGTATTTTATCCTATAATTGTCAAGGATGGCTTTTTGCCAGCCCAGAATAATAAAGTGCCAGAAACCATCATTCTCAGCAAACTGACATAACAGAAAATCAAACACCGCATGTTCTCACTCAGAGGCGGATGTTGAACAATAAGAACACATGGACACAGGGAGGGGAGCATCACACACTGGGGTCTGTCGGGGGAAAAAGGGGAGGGACAGTGGGGGGTGGGGAGTTGGGGAGAAATAGCATGGGGAGAAATGCCGGATATAAATGATGGGGAGGAAGGCAGCAAATCACACTGCCACGTGTGTACCTATGTAACAATCTTGCATGTTCTTCACATGTACCCCAAAACCTAAAACGCAATAAAAATATATATATATATTTAAAAAATTGTGTTTTTGCCTCAGAGAAATGCATATTGTTAGCCGAGGATGGTTGCTCATGCCTGTAATCCCAGTGCTTTGGGAAGCCGAGGTGACAAGATCGCTTGAGGCCAGGAGTCCAAGAGCAGCTGGTCAACATAGCGAGAATATCATCTCTGCAAAAATAAAAAATAAAATTATGGCCGGGCGCGGTGGCTCACGCCTGTAATCCCAACACTTTGGGAGTCCGAGGCGGGCGGATTGCCCGAGCTCAGAAGTTCACAACCAGCCAAGACAACACAGTAAAATCCCGTTTCTACTAAAATACAAAAAATTAGCCCGGCATGGGTGCTTGACCCTGTAGTTTCAGCTACTGGGGAGGCTGAGGCAGGAGAATTGCTTGAACCCGGGAGGCGGAGGTTTCAGTGAGTCGAGATCGCGCCACTGCGCTCCAGTCTGGACGACAGAGCAAGACTGTGTCTCAAAAAGTAATAATAATAATAAAATTATTATTAGAGTGACGGCATGCACCAGGTACTTGGGAGGCTGAGGCAGGAGAACTGCTTGAAGCCCAGGAGCTCAACGCTACAGCAAGTCGTGATAGCTGCACTGCACTCCAGCCTGAAGGACAGAACAAGATCCTATCTCTAAAAAAAGAAAATAAAATAATAAAATGGAAAAAAAAAACACACATATTGCTTCCTTTCTTTTCATGTCTCCCTCTAGAAATAGTAACTAGCTTCTATTATTTGACAAAATTAATATTATTATAAGAACTCGCTGTTCTATAGTAGCTCAATGTTAATATAGAAGATTGACCACGGACATGCAAACTAAGCAAACATCAAATCAAAGAGAAGCTTAAATGAAAAAAAAGGAAGAAAGGAAGCAGGAAGAAAGGGAGGAAGGGAGAAAAGGAAGGGAGGAAGGGAGGAAGGGAGAGAGGGAGGAAAGAAGGGAGGGAGAGACTAATTTCGAGTTCCAAATTCTTACAGCCCTGCCAAGTACCCCAAGTTATGCTGCCTCTTAGAGACTTTTCCCTTTTCTCCACAGCTTCCCCTCCATCACTTTTAAGAAATACAGTCATTTCAAACTACAATAAGGAAAAATATATTTTCTCTTACCCTGAAACTATTTAAACATCCTCACTCTATCCTTTAATTCATGTACAAGAAATAATATATATAGAAACAAATTGCTGACATATTCTTACTGCAATAACTTGAATATTGATGCTAGAGAAATTATAAAATGAACGCTAAATCTGAAACAGAATGGTATTTTAACACAGAGACTTAACTTTAGCTGCAAAGGGTTTATGAGCTGAGGAAACTTTTCTTATATCAAGTTATTTAACTTGAGTTTCCATTCAATTCAGGCTGAAGTTAGACATTATTAACTTAGGTCATATTCTATTTTTATAGGGATAAATAATCAGGTAATATTCCACCATGTTTTAATAAGCATAGAGTATACTTGGTTTATATAAACACTTTTCAGTCATTTCTATCAGTAAGTTGGGTATTTAGGAATATTAGACTAAAAGTATTTACACTGCAGGACTACCTTCTCAGGTTCACTGAATTCATCAGAGTGAAAGTGTTAGAGGACTATAACAAGTAAACATCATAGTATTTATTATGTGAAATCAATTTTACATGAAGGGTAAATAAACTTCATGGAAATGAAATAAAATGCCCTATTGAAAGCATTTTAAAAGAACTAAAATTTAGGCCATTTCTCAATCCAACCCAGTTTGTGCTTATATTTGAAATACTGAAAGAGTCAGGGAAAAATATAAGTATCAACATAACACAACCATAAATATATAAAATTATAAAGTAAAATTCTGAAGAACAATCCAAATAGTAAAACTATAAACATTACATATGTCATTTGTTTGAGAACCATGAATATGAAAGTGTAAACAATCTAAGAAATTAGCTACTCATAAATTCCCTTTCTATAAGGAACCTGGCATCTCCTAACTCTATTTGTTCTATTCAACTGAAAATATCTATAAATTTCAAAACTCCATTTTTTTTTTGAGACAAAGTTTTGTTCTGTCACCCAGGCTGGAGTAGTATTAAGCACTTTGGATGATTTTACCACTAATATGATAATGTGTGAAAAGTAAGCATGCAATAACAATGTGTTTCACCCAAGCAAGTTATCCACGGAATGAAAATACGACAAAACAAAATTATTAGAAAACAAACCCTAAACATAGACTGCAGGCTTAAACAACAAAAAATAAGGATATGCATACAAAATAATTGCACATATTAATGTAAATAGAGTAACTGGTCCACAAAGAGAAACTATGTACAGAAATTCTCATTCCCAGATACCATCTAACAAGTAAAAATAATACTTTTGTGATTCTGTACATTTTTAAAAGTAATTAAAGGAATTAATATAGAAAATTGTAGTATAAAATATCCTGGTTGGGGGCAAGGAGGGAGTTACTAAAACATTTTTGTGTCCATTCAAGGAATATGTATGGTCCCATTTTTGGAACATCTAAAACCAAAATTGAAGCTTGGCAGACCCATAACCGTCAGGCCCCTTATAAGGGCATCTTTTGTTCTACCCACTTGCAACATGGTTTTTGTTTTTGTTTTTGTTTTTTGTTTTTTGTTTTTGAGATGGAGTCTTGCTCTGTCTCCAAGGCTGGAGTGCAGTGGCGTGATCTTGGCTCACTGCAACCTCTGCCTTCTAGGTTCAGCCATTCCTACTGCCTCAACCTCCTGAGTAGCTGCAACTACAGGTGCATGCCACCATGTCAAACTACTTTTGTATTTTTAGTAGAGTCAGGGTTTCACCATGTTGGCCAGGCTGGTCTCGAACTCTTGACCTCAGGTGATCCACCCGCCTCAGCCTCCCAAAGTACTGGGATTACAGACGTGAGCCACCGCACCCAGCTGCAACATGGTTTTTGCATCATCCTCACAGTTAGCACTTATAAATTCTTTTTAAAATGTATATTGTACATATATTCAGCATATCATTTTAACATACATCAATATAGCCTTAGAGATAAAAATAACAACTTTGACAATATCTAGGTTGTAGATGAAAGTGAAAAATAAATATATTACACCTCTGTCTAAATAGTATTCAAGGAAGCTACAAAGCAAATTGTGTATTCCAAAATCCAAATATATAGCAAACACACAATTCTAACTCTAAAATTTATAATTTTTTATGATAAGAACATCTACTGTAAAATTAAATGTGTTGAATAGGTAAATAATTATTAAGTGAATCAATGCACTGGAAACTGAGCTAGGCCTTGTGAAGAACACTCAGTTAACAGCAGCAAGGGCCTGCCTTCAACAAGGCCATATTTTACATTCTCCTTGTTAATTTAAAAATGTTTTCATTCTATCAGTTAAAATTATCAAAGATGACAAAATACTTTAAAATTGAATAGCACAGAAAATTAATTGGTGTTAGACATCAACAGCATTGTAAGAATCACATTCATTCTTTATTCTAAACTAGTAAAATCTGATTTGGTAAACATTTTGATATTTGGACATTTCAAATCATGGGAGATATTCTAATTTTAACATTGAACTCAGCAACTCATTTTCCTGCTGTACTGAAGAAGCACAGCCATAGAAGAGGTTTGGCAATTATGTAGCTCATTGGAGAGAACCCAAGAAATGTTTACTTAAAATAGCCGTAATAATAAAAGAGTAAACATCTAATGAAATCTGGGGTATCTTCAATACAATCTACTGTCAAAAGATATGAAATATAATCTACCCAGCTGGCATTTATTTACATCAAATACAAGATTTTACCTCTGAATGTAATGCAATCTCTACTCACTTAAAAAAAAAAAAAGTTCTCTATCTGAATTTACACTTTATTTCTTGTAATAGCATTTGCTCTGCAGATTAAGTACTTCTATTGACTTTTTTATAAAAAGGGAGGAGGAGGAAGAGAGAAAAAACACATATTCTCTGAAAACTCAATTATACAGCAATGTACTAAAATAACTAGAAAACAATGGCTGTTTCTCAGCCTTCCTTAAAATTTTCAAGGTTCTAAGATGTTGGAAAGTTTGCTAAGTGTATTGGAAGAGACTATGAGAAAATTTGAGATCTGGGCATGAATCAATATCCACTTGTCATAACATAGTACAATATCCCCAGCACTTTAAAGGCTTGATGTGGAATGAAAATGCTCCATCCCTCTTGAGCCAGCAGGTTGAAGCTTGCAAGACTTTCAAACAGAAATAGTATAGCATATGAATAAATACTTACTAACTTAAGCTTCTATAGTTTCATAAGGTAATCTTTATTTAAATACTTAGTTTCTCTCATCTCAAAATAGAATATTTCAACCAATGTCATTCTTTGATTTCTATTTAATACACTCATTTTCTTGAAATTCTTCAGTGATAAGTGAAGTATGAAATTTTAACTGCAAATATTTCAGTAACAGATTATTCTGACATACAAAAAAGCATTTCATCAAAATCTCCAATTGAATATAACTGAATATTTACAACACCTGGTTTTACGGTATTGTGTCCTGGCACATGTGTTGCTGGTTTTCTTCACACCATGAATTCTCATATCCCTTAAGAGAGTACAACTTGAGTCTAGTTTTATGAAAGTTTTGCATAGATATAAGTCAGTAACTCCAGGTGTTCATAAATACCTCAACAAACATGACAAAACAAGATAGTGTAGTCAATCTGTAACTACTTATACTCTGTAATTATAACTATAAATATACACACACAGAAGTCCATTCATCCAAGTGTAATAAAGGCTTAGCAAACACCAATTAATTTTATGAACACAGATACACAGTCTCAGTAATTTGTCACTAAAATTTAATGATAATAAATACAGCTCAAAAAGGATAGCTGGGGAATCAAGATTTAAAAATTGAAAAAATCCAATTTTAGAATTCTCTCTCCTCCAAGAGACTTCTAACAGTCTTTAGCTTCTAACAGTCTTTAGCTTCTAAAAAATAAAACATAAGGTAATCTATTTTTAAAAGACAATGAAAGTTATTTTCAAGACAGCATTTTGAATAGTTTTCTTCAAATTAGATGTCTTTTTTTTCATTTTATCTAAATAAATTTGTTTATAGTGTTTTAAAAGGTATTCGGTGTGCGCAACAGTTTTATGAAACAACAATATTTTCTCCAACATCTCCATCTGCTGGCTTAGAGAAAAAGTAGGTTTTTATTTGCTGTTTCCTTCAATGTAATATTTTTTATAATTTATTTTATTTTATGGAATTGAAATGTAAAACTATTAAATTATCTTTAGATTAATAACTATTTGTTAAATTCAGTCATCAAAAGAAATAGAAAGGGAAGATTCTGAAGAGTAAATTCAATATTTAATACTTTTAAATTTCAAACCCTATAGAATCAAGTACTCATGTTTCCAGCCCTTTTACACAGTTTTATTTTAAGCAAGCTTTAGTAGCTAGCATAGCATTAAAGTTTACTAAAATCCTTTTCAAAGTAAAAATACTTAGTATTTTCCTAAAATTTGCTATTGTTTTGTTAGTTACCTACATATAATAGGTGGTATATATATATATATATATATATATACACTATATATATATGTATATATAGTATATATATATATACACACTATATATATATAGTGTATATATATATATATTATATATATATATAGTATATATATATATATAGCAAAGTTACTGTTTTCACAAGAAGGCAGAATTTTTTTAGTTACTGTATTAAACTGCTTGTGTTTAAGAACTAATGGAATTCCCTCATATCCTCATACTAAAGTTCCTGGACAAGACCACAGCTACCAATGCATACTAAAGGCATGAAGGCCTACAGGGTTTGAAAAGTATTTAAAAGATCATAGAGGGAAAAGGCTAGAAAAAAAATGTTAACATGAAAAAAGCAGTCATTTATTCTCTGACACCTTGAAGCATTCCCTAAATATTTATTGAATGGATGATTGTATTCCTAGGACCCATCACTGGTTTCAACTGCTCAACACATCAGATACTAGTCTCAGATTTTTTTTCTGGTTTCCTGCTTTGTATTTTTCATAACGAAGGCATACGTTTGAACAACCTTAAGGAAAAAAAAATTCTTAGTACTCTTTTTAGCTAAGAAGAAATGGAGGGAGGAATGGAAAAAATGATTGAGGGGAGACAGGAAAAGAAAAAGGGAAAGATGGAGACAAAAGGAAAGAAATTGAAAATCTGTTCTATTGCCTCAGGTACCCATGGAAACAAAGGGAACAAAATAGGTACTTTCATTATCCCACTGTGATTGTGAAAGGGAAGGATGTGGGAGCTCAGTAAGATGCACACAGTCATTTTACCCAATTCAGAGTAGGATGACTTCATTTTCTTTGTATAACATTAACCCATTCAGTGGATCTCCCTGGGTCCTTATATCAACGTCAACTTAAACATTTCCCAATTATTTCCTCCATTTTAGGAATAAAACTAAATTAGTAAACTAATAACTTTTCCTTTTTGAAATTATATTGCTAAGGTATAAACCTCTACTTTTTAAATACACAAATTTAGCCCTGTTGGATTTTTATTATTGGAAGAGCAAGCTATTTTAAGAGCATTGCATGATAACACATATCATCTAATAATGTCATTAAGTGGAAAAATTCCTGAGATATCTGGTGGAAATAGGAAAAAGATGTTTTGATCTTAGCCGTCAATGTACTTAATGCTGTTGCTTCCACTTAATATGGAAATAATCATAGATTTCCCTGAATAAAAAGGCAAGAAAACAAAAGATAAGCATTGGAGAAAAACCGTAAGCAGGATTTAAATGATCAAGACCCATCTTGACAAATTTGACACTGGAGATTTTCATTCATTTCTTGACTTTGTGATTGCAGTTTACATAAGTATTTCTCCCTTTCCCCCTCTCTCTCATTATGTCTCAAAAGAGTTAATTTTACATTTTCTATTGTCCATAGCACAAAAACTGTAAAGAAAAAAAAAGGATACACATTCTCTATTTCATTTTGCAATCTCTACATTTTGAAATGTCTAAGAGAATAAAGAAACGGAGTCACAAATATGTTAAGTGATTTTCCCAGTCAATGAGTTGATGTCAGTTCCAGAAATTTCTATCCAGTGAGCCTCTCTTCTGTCACCGTACCCTCCTAATTCTTTTTAGCAATTAGTAGGATTACTTATAACATGGGAGCTGCAAATGCCATGATTGTGACTTCTCATGTTGTCATCTAACAATGTGAACACATGGACACAGGGAGGGGAGCATCACACACTGGGGTCTGTCGGGGGGGAAAAAGGGGAGGGACAGCGGGGGGTGGGGAGTTGGGCAGGGATAACAAGGGGAGAAATGCCAGATATAGGTGATGGGGAGGA
Source organism: Alouatta palliata (assembly GCA_004027835.1). Lineage (NCBI taxonomy): Eukaryota > Metazoa > Chordata > Mammalia > Primates > Atelidae > Alouatta > Alouatta palliata. Next base: position 64,337 of record PVKV010008648.1, read on the forward strand.
AGGCAGCAAATCACACTGCCATGTATGTACCTATGCAACAATCTTGCATGTTCTTCACATGTACCCCCAAACCTAAAATGCAATAAAATATATATATATAAATGTGTTCTGTTCCTAAAAATAATTTGTTTTACTGTCCTATAATAATTCATGCAGGAGTAATTTTAGGCTCTGGAAATGTGCACATATTTATTTCAGCTTCACTTCCTGAGGAGGGGAAAAGAACTGTGCAAATGAAGACTTGATTATTCCAGCTTCTCAGAACTATGTACATATTAAATTGTGTGGTAATTTTTTTAAAGAAATCCACATGTTGATTACATGAATGTGTTCACTGCAAATTTATGAATTTACATACGTGTTTAATATCGATACATATTCTGGCTATATATTTTATTTCAGAAAAAACTCTATTTTAAAAAAAATCATTTAAAAATATTGATAATGAGTATCTAAACCTAACAACCTAAACTAACAACAATCTTTTATCTTTACAAGGCCCCACTATAGTAATTCAGCATTTGTTGAAATCAAGGAATATTCATTTTGTCAATGAACATATGTTATTTTCTCAGAAAGTTTTTCTCATTATTTTCACCAATAAGTGAACTTGGCAATCATTGTTTTCACAAAGTATAGCTGTCAATATTTTCACTTCACATTTCAAATCTATGTACTTCCCATAACCACAGTCGTTTCTTAGGATTCACTACTTTTCAAAGCATTTTCACGTAAGTATACAATTGCATACAGTCAGAACAGTTGCGTGACAAAGTTATAATTCAGGAAAAATGGAAACTTACTGACATGAAATGAAGAGTCTAAATCTACTAGGTAAATAGGTCAAATATAAAAGCCTTCAAATTTTAATTAAGTCAGTTTCTTTGTATGTCATGTACTAAAATTTTCTGAGATATTCTATTACGGACGTTTTACAGAGCGGCAAATCCACTGTAATTCTGTCTCTCTCTCTCTCTCTGTCTCTCTCTCTCTCTCTCTCTCTCCTCTCTGTCTCGTTCCGTACCCCCACATCCGCTCTTCCTTCTTTTCTCACTTGGCATCAACATTTGAAGAAAATACATAGCAGTGAAACCTTCTTAAAGAGGTCCATTATAAACAATTAAATCCTAACCATCTAGTATCACCACACAATGCCCCTATTCTGTCAAAGAAAATTGTTTTTTCATTCGTCCAGGTGACAGTAGTTCCAAGAGTCGATAATGGGCCTGATAAGATAATCAACCTAAACCACGGAATGAATATATGACTAAAGCTTAAAATAGGGAAGTGGAATGGCAACCAGTTGTTTTTGTGACGTGGGAAAGCTGCAGTTGGGCTTTTCCTGTGGTAATTTTCCCCAAGCTCCTTCACAGCGTAGCCAAAGTGGGAAGTGAGCCATCCGCAAATCTCCCCCAAATTGTCATCTATGAAATAAAGACTGCGAACAGAGGGCAGGAAAGAATCACCCCAGAGCAGCCGGCAGGCAATGATGGCAGCTGCCGGGAAGAGGGCAGGAAGGCACAGCGGCCGAACTGCCTGCCCACGTCTGCGCGGGGGCGCGAGCGCGGGGACCGGGGCCCGCCGGGCTCCGCACCAATCCTTTTAGATCCCTAATTGTTCGGCTTCTAGTACTTCATCTGAAGCCGCCAGAGAGCTTCCCAGCGAGTCCCGGAGCACTGTGCGGAGGGAGAGGGCCAATATGGAGCACTGCAAAGACTAAAATGGCTGATGAGCGACTTCTTCAGATTTTCAAACTCGGCTGGATCCTAGGGCTTTCCAGTCCTTCTCCCCCGCCGCCCCCGCTGGAGCCCCGCTACCTGAGAACAAAGCGCGCCCGGCTGGCTGGCTGGCCCCGGCGCCCCTGGCCGCCTCGCCCCCTGCAACTTAGGCCGAAGCGCAACTGAGCGGAGAAATTGACAGCGCTCCCCCTGCCCCCTCCTCGCCGCCCCACCCCCAAGCCAGCCGGCCGGCCTGGGCCTGCGTCAGTCCCGCTCCTCGCCCCTCGGGTGGGCGTTATGTAACAGCCCCATCCCCACTCCAGAACCATTTCAACAACTTGTCCCGAAGAGGAGAACGTGGGGCTTGGGAGGGCGGTAGGGTGAGCCCAGCCGGGGCTGCGGATCTAAACCCGGGGCCGCGGGCGCGAGCTGCAGCTGCCGGGGCAGGCGGCCACCGGGCTCCGGCAGTCCCCCGTGGGATCTGTCCAACAGCCCGACTGCGCGCCCTGGGGAACAACGTGTTCTCTGTGGGCAGGGAGCCAACAGGCGCGCGATGGGGAGCGAGGAGGGAGGGCTTCTCCTGAAGCACTCAAGATGAGCGAAAACCCCTTGAACCCAAGGAGGCCGCCCTCCCCCGCTTCAACCCTCACCCCAGCTCCCTAATGCGCACACTCTTCAATTCCTTTCGCTCCCTCTTCAGCCCCTTCCAGCCAGCGGGGGTCCCCGAGATTACAGCCACCTTCTCTCTACGCCGTCACACGCACGCGCGTGTGCAGTCACTCACACCCACACACTGACACACAGAAAACGCACACACACCATCCCAGAAACGCACGCACACACACTCACACTTGCTAGCCTTCCGCGGGCAGCACCCAAAAGGCATGAATATTCATTACTTACAAGCATTGGTGACTGCGAAGCTGTTTGCCACCTCCAAATTGTCGATGTGGGGTGTCAATCTGAACTCCGAAGTGGAAAATTGAACCATCCCTACCCGAAATGCACTGTATTCTTGATCGGCGCCCCTAGGAAATAGCCCCCCTGCAAAGAACAAACAGCAAGCAAAGAGAACAGTGTCAATGTCCGGGAGGGAAAGGAGGGGCGCGCGCTAGCGCCCAACAGTCCAAGAGTCTCTTATTCACGCTAATAGGCCGAATAAACACATCTACGGACTCGGACAGCGGGGGTGGAATATCCAAAAGGTAGCCAAGGGGTCAAGACCCAGATGAGAGTCTGAGGGGGACGTAGGCGGCCAGAAACCTTCGCCTTTCCTTGTAATCACAAGCTTTGCATTCAGACCCCAAGAGAATCTGAGCGAACTGGAAAATGTTGCTAAGGCAGAATTAATAAAATTGGGGGATCAGAAATGAGAGGACCTTTTCCTCTATTGTATAAAAGGCGTAGTCGTTTCCCTTTGCTTCACCCTAAGAAAAACATATATATTCTAGGTAGTTTAAATCTGGAATGCAGTCAAGGTATGACATAAGTCTACATGACATGAATTAATTTGTACACTATGAACAAAGAGTACCACCAAATTATGCACAATTCAAAAGCATAGCACAAAGGGTACCTACCTATCTGTATGCTGTTAGAAGAGACACCAAATATCAGTCCCCATAAAACAGGAGAAAGGAGGACAGAAATATGCATAATCTTTTGCATTTCCAAGAAAAGTAGAGCATCCACAATATACCCCTTTTTTTTTTTTCCTTTTCCTCCTCTTCCTTCTTTGGCTGTTTTCCTCTGCAAATTAGATCCTCTGCATTTTGAGACAGCAATTTAGCACCAAGCTGCTAAAACCTGAAGTGGAGGCAGAAGAATCCCTATTTCCCAGGTCCTGCTGGTGGCTGCTGATGCCCTGCGCCCTGTCCCCGCTCCAGAAGTCCGGAGGACTGGCTGAATGCAGTTTTCAGCGGAGCTGCCGCTGTGGTCCCAGTGTCTCGGAATATTCAGCACCCTCCCATGCACTCACACACACTCACCCTCTCTCGCGCTCTCTTCTCCCTCTCTCCTCTCTCACTCACGCGCGCGCGCACACACACACACACACACACATACACGCACACACACAGGCAAGTCACAGAGAGGGGCAGGCAGTCCCCGGCGCGCGTGCGCGACTCGCGGCAGGCGGCGGGCGCGCGCGCCCCCTCCCCCGCACGGCACCCGGCACCCCGCACCGCCGTGGACGCATCGCGTGCGCGGCGCTGCGGGGCCGGTAGCCGCTGTCCCTCCGCGAGACCTCGGGTCTCTAGGGCTGCCGCGCCCACCGCGCGCTTCTGCCTTTCAGCACCGAGGACAGCGCCTCGCTCCCAGCCGAGAGCTACCTTCGTGCCACTGTTAGAGCTGTTGCGGAGATGCTCCAACCTGGAACAAATGCAGCAAGGCTGATTTCCGGCTGCTGTGCAGAAGCCGAATTGCTAATTGTTGGCGGCGAAGCGTCCTCTCACCAGGCCCTGCTGTCTTACGTTAAAAGTAAATTTGATTTTAATCTTCCATCTCCTGTAAAAACCCATTTAGCAATACACAAGCCCTGTCATCCACCTCACCTGACCCAGCTGAAAGCAAACAAGCAAGCAAAGCACCCATGGAGGAAATGTTCCAAAATTGTGGACTTGGGCTTCACGGGATGTAGCCAGGATCCGGGGAGAACCCCAAGTTCTATCTTTAAATCCTAAAGCCGCATATAAGATCAAGATGGAATCTTTGAAACATTTTGTATGAAAATCCCATCTTTACAGTATATTCCACTGGGCTGTGATGCTGACTCGCCTAGCCACAGGGCGCACGGGTCTTTCTCGCAGCTTTCACTGCAATCCCTCCCGTTGCACAGTCATGTAGACTTGATTTCCTAGAAGCCCTTGCTTTATACAGATTGAATGCAAGAGACTCTGGTTTAAGGAAAAGCTCTTAGAGGAAAGTGATTAGAAGATGAAGCTGGTCTAGAAAGGCCACAGAGATGCAGATTCTTTCCCAGAGACTTACTTAGAAATTTGTTTCCCCATCGCGTTTTAGCCCTAGGTTTGGAAAAATCACTGCCTAAAGAAAGTAAGCTACCTCGCTGTGTTGAACACGCGGGCCACTGGGAAAGAAAGATGAGGTTAGATATTAAAAGTTTGGGAGAAGAGAGTTGATGGGGGGATGGATGATTGGACTTGTCCGTGTGAAAATTTCGCTCTTCAGAGTGCTTTCCGAGCCCATTCCTGGGAATCTGCTCTGACAATTCGCTGTGCGGATTCAGAAAAGTCCCACCAAGTTGCATGGCTTTAGTGGTTTAAACAAATAAAGGAAGATTGAAAGCAAGGGACTGTTTCCAGGAAGAGGGAGATTGGAGCCTATAATATTAAAGGAGAACTCCTAGTATTCCAAATGCCATAAGAGTATATCAGGCTGCCTTCTTGTGCTTGCAGCTTCATTGCTGACTGTATTATCTTATGCTTGCTTCTTAATTACATTGGCCTCGATTTCCCCATTTTAAAAATGATGATGAGCGAAAGTGGCTTCTATGGTTCTTGGATCCTATATTGCTGTCATTTCAAGTTATGACCTTTCTCTCTTTTTGATATAGTCCTAAACAAGGAAGTGAGAATAGCTGTAATCTATTATTAAGCCTATAAACTATAGGCTAAAATATCCCTTAATTTTATCACTTAGAATTTTTTTAGTATAAGTACTCCACACTATATATAAAGCAGGTCTTCTAAATAAAAATGCATTAATAAAAGTAGTATATAAAAATAAAATTACAATAAATTGATAAAAAATAAATAAAATTAAGAGAGACATAACTTACATGTATATTCAAAATTGCAACATACATAATCATTTGTGATGTAAGGCATAAAAATTAGTGAAAATTATTCCCTATTTAAAAATTTTTAATGTAAAAGCATTCATAGCAGAACAGAGCAAAACTGAAAATGCCTCTGTAGTTATTTTCTTTTTTTTTTTTCTCGATTCACTTGTTTCCACAGGAAAAGTTTAATTTTATAGAAAGTAACTTAGAATTGAAGAGAGCAAGGACAGAAAGAAGGGAAACTTCAGTGTGAAAAAAATATGATGTTTAAAATGTGTGTTGAGGTAAATTGAATTTTAAAAGATAAGAATGTTTTTAAACTATTTTCATCTTAACCTGATTCAAAGTCAAGGGCAGATATGAACTCAAAATTGTCTGAGTTACATTCTATAAAAAACAAATGCTGTAAAAATAAGAATTTGCTGAATCATAAAGTATAGTAACTAATATGTAAGTGCTGAAGAAAACTATTACTGTCTAGTGGCCAATTATAATTTATATATAAGATGGAAATAAAAATTTTAGTAAGCATTACTTGTAATTCAACTGCTATTCTATGTATTTATACTCACAAGATAGTTATGTACATACCTTTCACATATTTGGAAACTTACTTCGTATATTAGCATAATTACATTAATATTATCACTTCATGATAATTCTTCATATTTATTATAATGTTTTAATAGCATGTAAGTTTCAAGCACAGAATCCTGTCAATGTAAGTGTAGTAAGTTTAAATTGACTACAGTAAATGGTTGTTTATACAAATACATGGAAAAATACTGGAATTTATATTTTGAATGTACACAGCTCTATTTTTTAACATGTAACAACTTCCTATTTCAAGAATATGTATCTCAAATTGATCGCTAATCAATTTTGAAAATTTCAAAACTACTAGGTCTACAGTTGACTAGAATAGTGTGCCACAAGAAACAGAGTTTGCTATTTCCTGCCCTCTGCTGTTCAATTTTGGCAATTATGTAAAACTTTATTGCTTCTACTGCAAGAATTATGAGTTACAGTAAAAAGTAAAAGAAATAAAAAAGTGATCCACCATATCATTTGTTAGTCTAGTTAGTTGGTTAGTTAACAGTTTTGAAATTACTGGCAGAGCAAACTTTTAGCTGACTTTATTATCAAAATTAAGTTATAAATGTCAGTGCTGCAGTTCCTACTGAGAAAGTTTGACCAAAGTGGAGTTCATTCCCTCCCTTCCTATTGATTCTCTGGGACTGTAAAAATGTAGGACATCTAACAGACTTAGGTGCAATGAAGCATTAATAAAAAATGAGTGTCCTTCTACTTTCTGCAGAAGATGGCAAAGGATAGCATTTCTTGCAGAAGAAACATGTTTCAGACATGAGATCCTATTGGCTGATACGGAGCAAAAGAAACAAACGAAGAAAACATGAGGACTGTAATTACTCAGGGCTATAAATTAAAAAGGGATACTCATTCTGGGGAATTTTAGTTCCTTAATTAAGATATATAATATCTTAATTATTAAGATATGATTAAGATAATAATAATATGAAAATAATTATTTAAATTAACATATTAAGATGATAATAATATGAAAATAGTTTAGATTAACATAATATTGATTATGCATTTTGTGTAAAAAAATTTTAAATCATTGACTCAATAGGATAAAATCTGTGACCCTACAATGCATAGCTAAAGCTAGGCTTTTGTAAGATTTTTAAAAATAAATTTCAAAAAAAGGTTTAAAATGGAAAAGTAATCATAGTTTTCATTTTTTATTTTTAAGGGCTTTGATTATATTATTTTTAATTCGTTTTATCCCTATAGATAGCCATTCTATACCAGAAATATTTATTAGAACATATAATGTTTCAGTTCATTCATTCAAAAAATATATTAAGAGACCACTATATTTCAAATACTGTACTTGATATGGTGGATAAAATGATAAACACAACAGATGCTTTTCTTATGAAGTTCCCAGAATTTAAGTAAGTGAATAATGAAGATCAAGTGATGAGAGAAATAAGAAATGGGAAAGGTAGACAAATCATTAAGGCAATATGATAACAGCAATAAAAAATCTATAATTGTCATTGTATCTTGGAGCTCAGGACAGAAAAGGATCATCAAAGGCTGACACTAAACTGAGTCAAGTAAGGGTTAGCTAGGTGCAGGGTTAGAATTAACAGAGGAGAACACTTCGTGAAAATACAATGACTTTAGCAAAAGCATGTGTGAGGTCCAGAAATTACAAGGAACTCAGTGCTTCTAGAATGCGAAGTGTCAAGAAAATAGCCACAGAAACACACGAGACAATAACAAAAATTATGGATTTAGCCTATAGGAAAAGAGAACCATTTTGAGGGTTAGATCTTAAGATCTGCATTTTCAATGGAACATTTTTCAGGGTGTTTGAAAATGTATTGAAAGGCAAACATATTGAATGTAGGGAGCCTAGTAGAAGGCTGTATTCCTGAAGTGCGTAATGAGAATAAGGATTAAGGGAGTAATAGTACAAATAGGAAGAAAAGATTGGTTTTATGAAATATTTAAGATGAAAATTTAGTAGAACTTGTTAGTGGAGTTTTATGTAATGAGGGTAAAGGAGATGGAAAAACAAAGCCAACGTCCAGAGTACTAGGCTGAGTACCCAGGAGAAGATTGGTTTTACCAAGGGATGGAGAAAACACTAGAAAGCAGATATGCAAGCAAAGTGTTGAGTTCACCTTTAGACATGTTGGGTTTACAGGGTCAGTGGGCTGTATCCACTCACCTTTTGTGTTAGCAGTTAACACTGATTCTAAAATTCAGGGAAGAGGCCTCACATGGAAGTTGAGACTCATCATACTATAGTGTTTCTCATGACAGTTATCATTTCTTGAAAAAGTTACTTAAAGAAAAAATAAATCCAAACAAAAAAACTGAAAAGACACATGCCTACCTTTAAAATCGAGCTTTGATTTAATATTGATAAATGTATACTCATTTTCCACTTTCTTAAAGTGAGACCAAGGCCATTATCTTGAGCATAGACCTACTGAATCATTTCTCTTTTTGGTTTCTTTAAAGTGAAACAAGAACTTAAGAGTATTTGTGAAGCAATCAGAATGCTAAATCCTAAAAATGTTCAATTTTAAGGATTTTTCCTATTTTGCGATGGACTTTCTCACACATAATGGAGTAAATGTTTTGGTCTCTTTGTATTACTAATCCTTTACAGAACATTTCACATACTTTTCAACCATTCTCTGTTTACAGGTTATCACTATACACACCAGCTAAAGAATTCTGTCTAGCCAAGATGTGTGGACAAAATAAATGAAGATATGGAAGGAGTATTTAGTGAAAGTGGCTGGGATATTGTTTTTTATTTTTTAAACTTTATTGTGATAAGAACACTTAATATGAGATACCCTCTTAATATTTTAAGTACATAGCTTATCATGTTAACTACAGGTGCAATGGTGTACAGGTGATCTCTAATTCATCATGCCTAACTGAAATTTTATCCCTATTCAGCAACAACTCCTCATTTTCCTTACCATCCAGCCTCTGAGAGCCATCACTTCACAATCTGCTTCTACAAGTTTGACTATTTCAGACACCTCATGTAAGTGAGTCATTCAGTGTTTGCCCTCCTGTGACTGGATGACTTGACTTATCCTCAACATTCATCTACTTTGTCGCTTTAGAGCGAGGGAGGACGTAGTTCTATGAGTGAATTTCAGGGGCATGAATCCATTACTATAGTTCCTTTGCCCTAAAATGTGTTTCTTGGTAGGAAGCAACATTGCAAGAGATTCCATGGTAATAAATTCTGCAAGTTAATTAGTAGCAGCAGTAACAGATGAAGTACTGAGTACAGGAAAGGCAAATCCACATCCAGAATACATGTCTACTCAGTGAGAACAAAGCACTTCCCCTCTCTGATGAGCCTCTCCAACATGACTATGTCATTAATTATTTTCCATCAGAAAATTGTCGTTTGCTACTACTGGCAAAGTGACAAACCAGCAATGGCCCTAGCTGGTTTAGTCTTAACAATGAGAAGAATCCGCCATTAACCTCAGACATAACTTCCATCCCTGCTGTCGCCAAAGCTATTTTGCATGTGGACTTACAAAGAAAACAACAGTGTGCCTGGGCAAAGAGCTTACCTGACTTCCACAGGATGGGCCATCTTGTTTATGATTAAAAGTCTCTTCCAAGATGATTGTCCCTCTGATGGACATCAGTGAAGGACATAAGTGTCTTCACGCTATATGCCCATCCATATACTTGTCTCACATCTCCCTACCACAAATGTTCAATTCTCTTCTTTCCAGCCCTTGGCAGCTGACCAACCCATTAGTCATTGTCCATATGTTTCTGGATTTAGGCAATTTCTCACTTCATATAAAGTTGAAAAACATGATATGCCATCTAATATAGTTTACTAGTGTCTTTCATGGCCACTCCAGGGTGAGGTTTTCTGTAGCAGCCATTCACTTCCAGCTGGTGCTCATACAACATGCATAACCATTCCTAAACCAAGCCTGTCCTTCCCCCAACTTCCCAAACTAACAGAGAATAGGGGACAACACAAGAGGCCACAATGTGTGTTAAAGGAGAGGTAGCAAGGCTGTAGGAAAAGGTACAATGGAAGTCTGAGCTATCATCTTATGCAATTTGTGTCCTCTAGATATCCTAAGGCCAAGATCTGTATATTCTATTTCTATTTTACAATGGCGTATTGATGATCATGTCAAATTTAATGGTAAAATGGATCACACATGCCCATTTCTTCAGAATGGGAAGATCAGGTTGCAGTAATGTGGTATTCTCTGAACAGAAGTTCAAGTATATACCCAGGCCCAGTGGCAAGTTAGATGCTACTTTTTTTTTTTTTTTTTTGAGACAGAGTCTCACTCTATTACCCAGGCTGAAGTGCAGTGGCACAATCTTGGCTCACTGCAACCTTCGCCTCCCAGGTTTAAGTGGTTTTCCTGCCTCAGCCTCTGGAGTAGCTGGGATCACACCCAGCTAATTTTGGTATTTTTAGTAGAGATGGGGTTTCACCATGTTGGCCAGGCTAATCTCAAACTCCTGACCTTGTGATCCACCCACCTCAGTCTCTCAAAGTGCTGGAATTACATCCATAAGCCACCGTGCCCGGCCCCAGATGCTACTGAAAAAGAATTGAAATGAAATGAAAAAGAATTGCCAGCAGAGGGGGACAAGGTCTGACCTCAAGCCCTGGGCATCTGTCTTGTGACTTTCTTCATGGAACTTGCCACAGGCTCTCCATTAGCATCTCTCTCTGCCCCAGCTGTCTCCAATACCATTGTGTTTACTGAACCTCAAGACTCAAGTCTCAGCTTGTCCTGCAGCCTGAACCTGCTGCTACATTTTATTTCTCTGGGTTCATCCATCTGCCCTACAGATGATTCCTAATAAATGTGTCAGAGCAGCATGCCCAAATGTGGTACACATTGCCTGCATAATCCAAAGAAGCCTACCAAGCATTGTGATGGGTGGTATAAGGTACAAGCCTCAGACCATTGAGCATCTAAAAAACTTCACCTGTGAGGCAGACCCCTAACTTCTGAGGGATTTATCTTCCACAGCAATCACACGTGTTTTAACTAATGCATCTGAGAAACTTGTTATTTTTTGCTCACCAGGTACAATTAGCATGGTTTCTTCAATATATGTATTAATTGAATATGCTATAGAGACCATCACATCCAGAACAATCTTTGTACCTCTTTCAATAAAGTGGAATCAAGCTCTTACTATCAACCTAGAGACAATCAGAGATGTTGGAGTGGGAAAGAATTGACTTTGTCTTGGGAAGCAACTGTCCCATATGTAATCAGGTTTTTTCTGTTTTCATTTTTCTCCCTCAGATAAGAGATTATTCCCTAAGAGAATTAAAAGATTTGTTTCTGTTTGCACAGAAATTTGGGGGAACTTGAAGTTTAAACCTCTCAGCTTTATCTAAGTCTGAATAAATGTCTTTAATTTATGTGTCAGAATTTCAGTCCTTGACCACCAATACCATTATCTTAGAGATGTGTAGTAGAGCATTTAATTGGCACTGGAAATTCTGTTTACTTAAAAAGAAAATTCAGGTTTCCCACAAGTTATAAATTTCCCTCTGTTACAGAAGAGGAGGGACTCATTCAAAACTTCAGGGACTCTTTCTGCTGCTCCTGTGCATATCCCTAATTGCACGCTCACAGGTTTTAATTTCTCATATTCCCTGTGTTTGTTCTCTAGGACCAGAATAAGCAGCTGAATAGCTCCAATATCTAAAATAACTACTATTTTCATAACAACTAAGTGAAACCTGATTTCCCTCAAGTCCCTCTTCATCCTATGCCATAATCAGTGAAAATGAATGCTGGTAATCATGATGCCTTCATCTGCCAAAGTTTTCCCATGTCTCATCCCCTCTTTTTGTAAGGAGTATATCTCTAGCAACCTAATTCTTCTGAATCCTACTGTGAGGTTCTGTTTTGTAGGGCCACTTGCAATACCAATTGCTTTGTGTCTGGGTCCCCACAGAAAACAAAAACAGATGGCATATTCAAACAGGCTGATCCAAGAATATTTTACTTACAATCTATGTGTGAGTGAGGGAAACCACAAAAGTCGGTGGAATAATTCAAGGTTGCTAGCAGCAAAGCTGTTGACATCCTTAAGCTGAGGAAGCAGTTCAGTCCCTGAATACAGGAGAGAGTGAGTTACAGATGGTCACCTAGAAAGATACAGTGACCTTTGGTGAAAGCATTCAGATCACCTGAGCTCACCTATCAGGAAGGAAGCCAGAGGGGGAAATATTCTGAACTCACTTTGCTTTCTCCTTTCCGCAGGCCCCTTGTTGGTGCAGGTCAACTGAAAGGAGGAGTGGAGGAAGCCTATTGATGTAGTTTATACAGGTCAGCCCTCTGAGGCAAAAAGCAGGGTGGAGAAGGGGAGAGAATGAATTTGAAGAGGAGATTTAAATATGCCAGTACACATAGGCCATACTTTCTTGAGCTTAATCAAGATTCAGATGAATGTTAGAATAAGAGATGAACTGCTAGGCAGAGACACTGAGAGTTGAGTTACATAGCAACATAGGAGGGAGACGATATTGCTTTCACTGGCAAGGATTAGTGGGCCGGTTGCTTGGTAGATGGTTTGTTTTAAGGCCAGAGAAGAGGACAGTGTGCTATCTGTCCACTTGGGTTCCAATCCACTGATTAACACTTTAGAAAGAGAGGAAGATAATGGAGAAGTTCACTTGCTAGAATTTCTGTAAGAGAGAATGGCACAATTTGTGCCCTTTCAGATACTTGCCACCCCCATCTGCTCTGCCCCAAATTTGCTTGGATCATGATATGACTATATTATGGGAAACATTAAAAAATAACTAGATGTTCTCACATATGGCGCTTGCATCAGGAAATGGCAAAGGTTCTGCCATAGAATGGTTTCAGAAGTGTCTGACATTGATGAGGGGAAGAGCACTGAAGAATCTTGGAGGAAACCTGTGGGAACATATGTGAGACCACTTCAGAGACACACAGATGTGTGAAAATGAATTTTGGAAGGGCTAATGTACTGCGTTTTGCAGAAGATATCAAAAGCCAGTAAATTTTTAAATATTATTTTTTAAATGACATGTTTTGAAACCACAGACCACGAAGACCTGGGGGAATACAGCTTGTACTGTTGAGATCAGTTTTTTGAGAATTGGTTGCCTTTCCTACTTGACCAGACTAGACATTTCCCTGACCTTCTGAATTCATTTTCTATGATGTAAGTTTGTTGATAGAAATGAGGTACTCGAAAGGTCAGGAATCTTCCATTGTTTCCAACATAGACTGATAAGAAGCATAAAAAATTTACTCTCTAGTAATTTTTTTCTGGAATATGGCAAAGACAATTTATTAAAAAATTTTAATAGAGCAATTATCTTTAAGGGTTTCTAAAATAGCCAACCCAAACCAAACAATATTAAAGACAGAAAAGTCTAATAGAAAGAAATATTACATTTCTAACAATAATTATTAACACAAGGAAAGAATAAGCAAATGTACAGTTACGCACCAGATAATGATGTCTCAGTCAACAATAGATCACATATAACATTGTGATTCCATAAAATTCTAATGGAACTGAAAAATTCCTATTACCTAGTAAGTTTGTAACCATAATATTGTAACAAGATGCATTACTCATGTGTCTGTGGTAATGCTGATATAAACAACCGACTGTCCTGTTAGTTTTATAAAAGTATAGCATATACAATTATGTATAGTGCATCGTACTTCATAATGATAGTATACAACTATGTTACTGATTTATGTGCTTACTATGTTGTACTTTTTATTATTTTACCATGTACTCCTTCTATTTATTTATTTTTTTAAGTTAACTGTAAGATAGCCTCAGGCAAGTCTTTCAAAAACTATTCCAGAAGAAGCCATTGTTGTCACAGGAGATGACAGTTCCGTGTATGTTACCGTCCCTGAAGACCTAGCGGGACAAAATGCAGAGACGGAAGAGAGTGATACCGATGATTCTCATTCTATTGTGTTTGGGTCTTTGTTTTGTTAAACTTTTAACAACAAAAACAACAAAATGTTTAAAAAGTAAAAATAATTTTAAAAATAGAAAAAAGTTGAGATAGCATGGGGAGAAATAACAGATACAGATGATGGGGAGGAAGGCAGCAAATCACACTGCCATGTGTGTACCTATGTAACAATCTTGCATGTTCTTCACATGTACCCCCAAACCTAAAATGCAATAAAAAGTATATATTATAAAAAAATAAAATAAATAAAAATAAAAATAGAAAAAAGTTTATAGAAGAATATTTTAAAAAGAAAATATTTTTGAAAAGCGGTACAAGGCATTTGTGTTTTAAGCCCAGTGTTTTTACAAAGTCAAAAAGTTTCAGCTGGGCACTGTGGCCCAATTGATCACAACTGTAATCCCAGCACTTTGGGAGGCCAAGGCAGTCGGATCACCAGGTCAAGAGATCAAGACCATCCTGGCCAACATGGTGAAACCCCATCTCTCCTAAAAATACAAAAATTAGCTGGGTGTGGTGGTGCGTGCCTGTAGTCCCAGCTACTTGGAAGGTGGAAGCAGGATAATCTCTTGAACCCAGGAGGCAGAGGTTGCAGTGAGCCGAGATCACACCATTGCACTCCAGCCTGGAGACAGAGTGAGACTCTGTCTCACACACACACAGAAAAAAATAAAAATAAAAATAAATAAATAAATAAATAATCAAGATTAAAAGTTTAAAAAGTAAAAGAGAAACAATACATTAAGATGACATTATTTATCATTGAAGAAAACAAAATTTTTAGAAATTCAGCGAGCCTAAATCTACAGTGTTTATAAAGTCTATAATCATATGTAGTCATATCCTAGACTTTTATATTCACTCATCCAGTGAATGTAAACTGACTCACCCACAGCACCCTCCATTCCTGCAAGCTCCATTCATAGGAAGTGTGGGATACACCACTTTTATCTTTTACATCATATTTTTACTGTGCCTTTTCTATGTTTAGATATGTTCAGGTATACAAATACCGTTGTGTTACAATTGTCTACAGTATTCAGTGTAGTAATATGCTGTACAGGCCCGGCACCCACCTGCTGGCCAGTCAGCCACTTCCCTGCACCGCCGCAGGCTGCCGCCCCCTTGAGGGGCGGGAAGATGGCAGAGGTGGTCCTGGGCAAAGAAAAGTGCAGGAAGCAGTGGCTCCTCTGGCTGCCCCTGTCCCACATCCGTGTCATCTTGAAGAGCTCCCCCGAGGTGCCCAGCGTCAACCAGGAAGCACTGGTGCTCATGGCCAAGACAGAACTCTGTTCAATATCTAGCCCCCTATTCACAGAGACATGGCAGTGGGAAGGAAGAGAAAACACCGACTTACAGTGACTTAGCAAATACCGAAGAGGAATCAGAAACTTTTCAGTTTCTTGCAGATATATTGCCAAAGAAGATTTCAGATAGTAAATACCTGAAAATGCTTAAAGAGGAAAAGAGGGAAGAAGATGAGAAGAATGACAGTGATAATGAAAGTGACCATGCGAAGCTGAACCCTAAACCAAAAAAGTGCTTTAAAAACTAACCTGGCAAAAGGAGGACTGTCCTGGACCCGCTCCACTGCCTCCAAGTAAACACAACCCTGCATGCCTTCAGTGTCTTCACTTCTTCACAGACTTCCAGTGCGTGGTATTCTTCCCAGGCCAAGACTGAGCTCCTCCTCCATCTATACCACAAACAGCCACGGAGAAAGTGACCCAGAGAGCAGCCCCTCCTTGACAGGTCCGCTCTGCAGCTCAGGCACCAAGAAAGCTGCAGATACCTGTAGCCATTGCCAGCTGATCTGCTGCAGCTCCAAATCGCAAGGACCATTTTCTTTTTTCTTTTCTTTCTTTTTTTTGAGACAGTCTTGCTCTGTCGCTCAGGCTGGAGTGCAGTGGCACGATCTCAGCTCACTGCAACCTCTGCCTTCCGGGTTCAATCTCTTCTCCTGCCTCAGCCTTCCGAGTAGTTGGGATTACAGGCAGCTGCCACCTCACCTGTCTAAGTTTTGTATTTTTAGTAGAGATGGGGGGGGTCCCCATGTTGGCCAGGCAGGTCTCGAACTCCTGACCTCAGGTGATCCACCTTCCTCGGCCTCCTAACGTGTTGAGATTACAGGCATGAGCCACCATACCAGGCCATGAGGACAATTTTAACTTTTCAATTTACAGTAGATTTTGAAGAGCTTCTACATATCAGTTACATACTTTCATTTATGTATATTTTGGAATCAGTTCTTACAAACAGCTTGGTTTAGTTTTAGCTAAATAAATAGTTTATAAGCAGTATATTACATTTGAATTTTTGTCTTTTAAGGAAAGTTGACTATTTGTTCAAATATTATTTTCTACTATAAAGGAATATACTTTTCTATTAAGAATATGTACATCTTTTTACAGTAAAATGCTTTATAGAATTAGTTTTAGAGCCCTCTATGGCTCTAAGGCCTTGCTTACCGCCTGCAAATTTTGTGAAATTTAAAAAATAATCATGCTGACACTCCCATCGAAAAATTCCAAGTCAAATTATCAAATCAAATACGAAAGCAAGTCTTACCTCTTGTATAAGCATGTTGTCCTAAAGTACACACACACACACACACACACACACACACACACACACACACACATTTTGAAACTTTATATTGAAGATCTCTCTCTCTTACTGTCCTTTGCTTTAAATCCCTGGTACTTGTTTTTACTGTCTGTAAGAGAAAACTGGCCCTGTGAGGTGGCTCATGTCCGTAATCCCAACACCTTGGGAGTCCGAGATGGTGGATAATCTGAGGTCAGGAGTTCGAGACCAGCCTGACCAACATGGTGAAACACCATCTCTACTAAAAATAGAAAAAATTAGCCAGGCATGGTGGCAGGAACATGTAATCCCAGCTACCCAGGAGGCTGCGGCAGGAGAATCACTTGAACCCAGAAGTCAGAGGTAGTGGTGAGCCAAGATCACACCAATGCACTCCAGCCTGAGCACCCACAGCAAAACTCCTTCTCAAAAAACAAACAAACGAACAAAAACTATTATAAGCACCCCTGCTTAGGGTAGATGTTTAGCTCCTTGCTCTCTCTTTTTCTTTTTTAAGAAAAGGTTTATAATTTACTTTCAGTAAAATCACCCTTTTTAGTGTCTAGTCTGTGAACTTTGACAAATGCATAGTTTTGTAACCAATTGATAGGCAGGACAGATCCATCACTAAAAACATTCCCCTTTGCCCCCTTGTATTCAGTCTCCTCTGGCCCCTGGCAACCATTGATGTTTTCTGTTCCTCTTGTTTATTAACATTTATTTTAAAATAAAATATTTTATTTTATGTTGCCTTTTCTAAAAAGGATAATTTGGTTGCTAAGTCTGTGAAGTTTTATGCAAACAAGAGAAATTGCAGCTCCGATTGTCTTTACAGTAACATAAATGTGTTGACTGATACAAGTAGAATTCCAGAGTTACAGCAGAATTTGGTTGATCCAGTTCACTGCAATCACTCTGATTTTTTAAAATACGTTTTAGTCTAAGGTTAAGATTAATTCCTCTTATGGTTGTAGAAACTGGTGTTTACACCTCTTATAGAAAAAGCACTCTGGCTACAGTATTCTAACTACACATTTCCTAAGGTTTATCTAGCTGGCTTGCCTAGTTCACATGGCCAGTATTAACCCAATACTTACATCAGGGGAAAAGAAATGCAGTGATTACATGTGGGGCCTACCACTACAGCTAGGAGTTAGTGAAATGTGTCAGCTTTGTTTCAAAATGAGGAGGAATGAGAAAGGGATGCTAAACAGAAAAACAAGAATGTTCCTTAGAGTAGATAGATATGGGGGATGGGGATAAGGCTAATTCTAATAAAGAAGAAATTCCACGACTCATACAGAAACATATTTTCTTTAGACTGAAACAACTTTAAATGTATTTGATCACTTATATATCTTTTGCTGTGAATATAGCTTTCATAAACTATTTATTTTTAAAATGGAGGCCTGATATTCAAGGTTGTATTACTAGGACACAACCCTCTCCTTTGTCCAAACTTTCAGTGTAACTTTGCTATGCAAGTTGAATGTAGTATTCACAGCAAATTTTATCTAAGTGATCAAATTGACTTATAAGGCCTCTCAGTCTCATTTCAAAGGTGTTCCTTGCACATTGTATAAACTCTGTGGGCCCACACGGAATAGCATCATTTGCTACCCCACATACAACCTAGAAGAATTTCAAGGTCATAAAAGTAGTTTGAGGTCCAAATAAACCCTAAACTATACTGAATGTCTTCTTTTTTCCAGCAGTTTAATAACATCATAAATATTTCTGTGTCTGTTAATGAGTTCCATAAAAGAACTTTTATCCCACAAATATCATTGTTCAGCATTCTCCTTCTGGCAACAGTAATTGGGTTTTTTGTGCAACTATGCTAAAATATATCATGGTTAGATAGGTATTTTTAAAACATCAGAATGAGCAAAATTTTATATGATCACAAAATGACCACAAAGTCTGTTTCGTTGTCCTGCTGTTTTCTGTTTGCCTCCTTTTCTTTCTTTTTTTTTTTTTTTGAGACGGAGTTTCGCTCTTGTTACCCAGGCTGGAGTGCAATGGCGCAATCTCGGCTCACCGCAACCTCCGCCTCCTGGGTTCAACCAATTCTCCTGCCTCAGCCTCCCGAGTAGCTGGGACTACAGGCACGTGCCACCATGCCCAGCTAATTTTTTGTATTTTTAGTAGAGACGGGGTTTCACCATGTTGACCAGGATGGTCTCGATCTCTTGACCTCGTGATCATAACTTAAACAGCAGTGCACTGACTGGTATGCTACTAATAAAACATTGTTGCACTCAGATCACGTATGAGGAATGTGTTAAAGTTGCAAACAAAAGATATTTTTCAGATTGTAACATTAAAGCAAAAATTCTAGTTAGAGTACATTGTACTGCATGCAAGAATCAAAGCTACTTAGAGAAATAAAGAAACCTGAAATAAGTCGCACCAACCCTCCAAGGTTTTGAAAAATTAATTATAAATGTATACAATCTTACCAATCATTATTAATTTTAGAACAATATCTCTGACTATACACACAAGTCTAATTCAGGTGCACTGTAAACACTACTTTCCACTGGAATGCATTACGGAGCTTATTTTTAGTGACAAGAAGCCCTGGTACCATTAGTGGTGAGATAATTTATAGATATAAATAATATTATGTTTTGATCCTGCTCTTAAAAAGACTTTTAAAGAATGAGAACTATTTCCTTCTCACACTCAACCCTTTTGAAATGTTTTCCTGGACTTTGAGTCCTAGAGGAAGAAGGATTACCTTTTTCTAGGGTCAGATATAATAAGCTTTGAATTAAATTGTCATAAATGGAAGGGTGTGGTTCTGAAGTTAAGAGAATGTTAAGGCTAAAAGGGCTTCAACTTCTGAAAAATGTCTTTGAGGTGAAGAATAGAGATGGGTGTTTTGTTTGACTTTTTCTTTTTCCTTAAGAGCAGTAGGGGATGTGGTTCTTCAAAAGACATGGAGAAATACGGACTTGAGAGACACTGGAACCTAGGATGGGGTGGCATGGGGATACTTGGAGAGTTGGAGAATACTAACTACCATGGTGGTGTTAGGATTCTGCTCACGTTTCTCATGGAAGGATTGAGCTGCTCACGTCTGAATAATCATACGGCTCAGAAAATGAGCATCTTGTCAACAACCTGATGCACTGCCGAATGTGGTTCTTCCTCTCATATTCTAGACTTTACAAAGTTCGCTCGTTTGTCATGTGACACTAAGAAGGGGAATGATCTCTCAAAATATGACCAAATTGAATTTCTCTCTCTCCACCCTGGGAACGTGAGGGCACAGAGTCAGATTTAACTTCATTTAGCAAAATAAAGGTATTGTTACTTAAAACTGAGGGTGGAAATTATATTCTCTATTTATTATTATATCTTTGATCAGTATTACAATCCAACTGACATCAATAATTAAAATTCCCCTTCATTTGGCATATTTCAAAATACTAAAATAATTTCCTTATTTAAATTCCAAATAGTGGAGAGAGAGAAAAAGTAAAACATTTCTCATCTAAAATGCTTCCATACAAACACTAAAGCCTTCTTTAATGCAGAAATAAATGAGAGGAAAAAAATACTATTATATTACAATGAAAACAATACTGGTCTCAAGCAAAGTCCACCTTTAGAACACCTGGCTTCTGTCTGGGTGTGGTGGCTCATGCCTATAATCTCAGCACTTTGAGAGGCCCAGATGAGTGGATCACTTAAGGCCAGGAGTTCAAGACCAGCCTGGCCAACATGGTGAAACTCTGTCTCAACTAAAAGTACAAAAATTAGCTGAGCTGGAGCCAGGCGCCTGTAATCCTAGCTACTCAGAGACTGAGTCAGGAGAATCACTAGAACCCAAGAGGCAAAGGTTGTAGTGAGTTGAGATAGCGCCACTGCACTCCAGCCAGTCTGGATGACAGAGCCAGACTCTGTCTCAACAGAAAAAAAAAAAAAAAAAAAAACTGGCTTCTAAGCAACCTCAAGAGTAAATGAAAAAGCAAATAGATAAGGAGTTAATAAAACGCCAGATAGGGATAGTACTAAAATGTCCAACCTTCTCAAACAGCATTTTCTGCAAATGCAAGCATAATTTAAAAAACAGTTTTACTACCTATTTTCCAGTCATGATCCAGACAAGACTCAAGGAGAAGGCCAAGATGAGCTGGAATAACAATTATGCAGCTCAGTTTCTCCGCAGATTAGTGAGAGAATTTGGGTCTGAAGGAGCTACTCACATCACAGAGATGGGCATCCCATCTCTGGCATTCTTTAAATGGTATTTTCCATTTACTATCTATTTACATTTGATCATTAAAATTTTAAAGCAGCTATTCAAATTCAGTATTTTTTAAAATTATTGTACAAGGAAAGAGTCTAAGAAATATGAACAGCAAATCTTGAAATTGTCTAAGGGAATGATGGACAAGATGATCTCCAATCTTTTATGTCTCATATTAGAGCCAAAGTTTCATTCTTCAGCTAAGCTCTGTGTTCACACAGGTGAGTATAATTGTATTGCATATGAGAGTAATGATAATTTTTTACATTTATTATTATAATATATAAAGGAAAACATAATGGATGCTGAAAATTCTGGAATACTATCTCTGCTCAATACCTACTATGTGCCAGCCACTAGATATTTTAAAAATTCACTTCATTTTATCTTCATGGCAACCCTCTTAGGCATAACATTGTTTTATAAAGGAACAAACTGAGTCCTGAAATTTTAAGCAACTCTGAACTAGTAGGTGATAGACAAGGATATAAAAGTAAATTGCGTCTAACTCCTAAAACCACATGTGATCCACTGTTCTAGAATATAAATGCGTAATAAAATCATGGTAATGAGAAGGAAGATGTGATCCTCAATTTCTGACTTACATGTGCCATCTGCCTCACACAACATCCCTCATACAGGCCTCTTCCTATTCTTTGATTCCTTGTTAAATTGTTCATCACGTATTTATTGATTTCCTTTTATTAGCAAGGCAACGGACTGTGGGAGATACAGTGTCAAGCAAGTCAGACTGTGGTCCCTGTTTTTAAGAAATTCTTATTTAATATTTTTTACATTATAACTACAGACACCAACAAGTAGGTAATTTATAGACTAACAAAATAGATACAGACCGTGATAAGAAACAAGAAGAATTAAACAGATACATGATGACAAAAAGCGTAGGAAAATTTTTGTTTAAAGAACGGTTATCAGAGAAACCAATTGGAAGCTGTTGTCTTTCCCAGGAACAGAAGGGAAAAAACACATCTTTTAATATGCTTACTTTCAACACAAAACACACTCCAAGTAAACTCATAAACGTTCCAAGATAACTCCAATATGATCCATATGGCAAAATATTATGCTGTTAGTCTCTGACCGCATAGCTGGGGAATTCCTTTAAAACTCCTTACTGGGGAATAAAATGTCAGCGTACACTCACTTATAAGTAGTGCAGCAAAGAATATAGCATAGATTTAATCTGATTTATATATGAAATTCTCTAGATCACTAAGAGTGGGAGATTGATTAAAAGTGATACTGTTATTTGTTGTTATTGTTTTTATAATGAGGTTTAGAA